>JBBPUG010000067.1:0-58452 GCA_038094535.1 Tubosaeta aff. alveolata
CGACGCGTGTTTCTCGTAGTCCTAATCATGTACTAGCCATAAATTGAAATTGGATGCATATCTTATCTTATCAATTTTGCAACTTGTGAAGTGCAAATGATCTAGTAGCAGCAAAAATATCATTCATGCTGGTTTGCAATGTGTATAATCCTGACAGACATTGGTAGCCTGTGCCGGTCTGATAGAACTTGCTCAGAAGACCTACAGTTATAACCTCGACACTATTTTGTAATGTACATAAATTATGTGGACCTTGGCCATTCATATAAGAAAGTGTCAAGTGTCACATGTCTGTCAGTGTGGTGGTCTTTTGCCATAGGACCTAGCCTTATAAGGATTTGTGCGTATTTTACTTATTACAGCGTTTGTAAGGTCTTATAAGGGTCTTGTAAGAAATTTGTTAAACCCGTGATGAACAGGAGAACAGAAAAGAGAGAAGACCATGAGGTCAGCACGACTCGAAAGTGGACGGGTGCCTGGTCACTGAGATGGCTGCACACAGCTACATCATGTATCGACTCGTCGGTGAACATATCTATTGCGATGACCGGCTGCACACTGCCGACGGCTGCTCTGTGTTCTGACTGTAGTACCTTCTGACGCAATCACCGAGGTCGAGACAGTGGCTGCGCACAGCCAGTGACCATGTCTCGACTGTTGGCAGTGACATACCTTTGCTGGCCGATTATGAGAAAGCCACGGTAGGCACATTCAGTGGTAAACAACTAAAATAAATAGCTCCGAGCTGCTTGACGAGCAAGTGTATCAGCTCCCGCAGGCATGTCCGGCACGAAGCAAGCCCCGCTTGTTCAACGAATGGTGGCCGCTAGCGCCGGCCAGGCCGAAAGGGGTGGCAAGCGATAGCACTCAGTCTCCCCCAGGCCGCCAGCGCCGCTCCCACGGCAAGCTCACCCTAGGCCTGTAAGGCTGTCCCTTTGAACAATTTCCGTGGTTACCTGACTTCGAGAAGTGGGGTGAGTTGCCTGACTGTGCGAGCCAGCCATTTATCTGGACTCGGCTCGGAAAGTAGTTTGAAACTTTGGCCCCAGCTGGTTGTTTGCCTGATTAAACTTAGTCCGGATCTGCAGCGGGGCGGTTTTAGGTTTGACTCAGACAATTCTCGTTGTCGAAGACCTTTCAAGAAATTGTCTACCTTGTCCTAGAAACAAAGGCGCACAGCAAATCCGACTCTGCACATAAAAGTGACTATCCATTTCCATCTTGTTACGCCTACCCGAAAAATAAACAGATATAGGCATCCGTGGCAAGAGCTACGCTCATTTCTGCACGCCACGGCGTACTCTGACAAGTATGACAACATTAAGAATTGGTAAGTTCTCAGCGTTAACGATCCATACAGAAAGCAAGACGTCGTACCTTGGCAACTGCAAGTGTTCAAGTTTTGTCATAATGGATCACGCGTTGAACTGTTGCTGTCAACGTTTCACCGTTACACCTTCTGCGAGTCATGGCTGACGTTTGCAATCGTCTCCCTGCTGAAGGAACGGGTATATTGTAGCAAGAATACAAATTCTAAGACCCTAAGTGTCATTGTGGGTTATGTCTACGACAGAACGTCTTTAAAGCACAACAGGCTTTAAATATGGGGAGACTAACCGTGAGAGAAAGTCAGTTGCCACGCATGCTCCCTAGTACAACGACAAGCAGAATGTCGCACTGAAACATTGTAACGAGATCATCACAAGTCAACCGGAGTGCTGAATGATTGCCTGCTTTCAAGCTCGAATGGTGAACGTTGGCTCAGAGCTAGGTCAATATGACAGTAGATGGTACTAAGTTCAATGGAGCTATTGGTCATCTTTGACGAAAAGACAATATGAGTTTTCTCGTGCGGACAGATAGCCGCAGTGACTCTACCTTCATGTGTAGCATGGGCCCCTGCCCAAACTGACACTCTAACAGGGGGATAGGTTCCTCTTCGGATCTATTCGGAGTGCAATCCAAGTGAGTCTTCTTCTCAATTGCTTCCGCCGTTTGAGTCCGTATGCCTTAAACAAGATGACCGTCGGATCTGATTCCTTACCGCGAACCGAACTCAGGACTTTTCTCTCTCCCTCGCAATTTGTTCAAAGTACGGACTCTGTGCGGTTCGGCGGCGTCAAAAAGGAGATAGTTGGAATACCCGCTGATCGGTTGATTGAACAGATAATCATGTTGCAATGTCTGCACTGCAAAGTATTAGTTACGGTAACCTGATGCGAGTCCCATTCAAAACAACAAAATTTTTTTCTAAACATGACGTAGCAAATACTGTTCGTGTAATGTTCAGAGGGTGATACAGTTAAAGGTCAAAGTCCAAATGTCTCTTAGAGTGTTCAAAGGAGGAAACCATTGTAAGCACGTCCGGCATGCACGTAGATAATCTCATTGCGGAATGCCGCAATGTCTATCAAGCACTGATAGTGAATGCAGTACTTCTGTCATCGGCAACACCAATCGCTTTGGAACGAGTGAGGACACGCAAAACTGACAAGGTATGGGCACCCACCGACAACAAAGTAGTCGACACGAGGGGGTGTATCGTTTCGAACCTGAACTGTGACATTCCCCTGGAGGATTGGGATATGCTCCGCCAGTGGGAAAGCTGATCCACCGGTCAGAAGTCGAGTGGAGCAGATGAAACCAATAGACTTACTCAGGTTCAAGTTCTCGGAATTGTTTTCCCAATAACCAAGGACGAATTTCAGACGGTGATCTTGGGCATCATGGGGGATGTTTTCAGTGAGCCATTCGATCTTCTGGTAACTGCCCACGGTCCATATGGTAGTTAGGTTGGGATTAGTGATACTAGGGCCAAAGGCAATGAGTTCACTTGGCCCCAAAGGCAAGGCATTGACGAAGAAAGGGGATCCTAGTAAAAGGACAGAGAAGAGAGCGAACAAGGAAGCCAACATGACTCTGAGGCTAGACATTAAAAGAGTGGGTGAGTGCAGCTAAAGCTGGTCGTCGTCGTTGGGGAAAAAAAGACAGGAAATGGAGATGAGGCGGGTTTATATCCTTGCTCGGAACACGGTCGGCAACAATTAATAAGAGCTCGCTTATGTGGTTGGCTTTCATGGATGATCCGTTCTTCTCCACCGTAGACACCTTCACTTGTTCTCTCCACGAACATTCCTCCGTTTCTGTTCACGACCTCCTCGATGCCTACGCCATGTTCACAATCCGCGTCACGTCGCAGACGTACGACACCTCCTTCCTCAAGATTCACAAAGATAATCTCGTTCACACGTTGAGACGCGATGTTCGTCGCGCTCTCAGCGACCCACCCAGCCTGGCCCACATATCCTTTGGAGGTGGTATTTCACAGCAGTTTGCCACGGATACTTCGCTTCTATGTCACCATGCCCTGTGTGCGCTTACGACCATACTCCGATCCTCTGCCTTCTACTCTGTGTTATCCGGTATGTTCATCCGAATCCTACACGAATCCACAATTCACGTTGCTCAGAGGATGATCTTTCATCCTTGTTTGGTGACGTCCTAGAGATCTCTCGCTCGGATTCCCTGCCTGGTCCAGACCAAACCAAGACGCTCTCTCTTGCACTGGGTGCCTTGAATTGCCATCTTCTCCCTCTGGCAGTTCTCAGCCCTCGGGGAGATGACATATTTTTCGTCCTGCAGCGAAGTCTGGATAATACAAACCAGCCTACCAATATCGTCCTTGATGGTCTCAAGGCAAGAGATGCGTAGTTCACATCTTCTTTGCTCTCATGTTTTTCTAGGCTATTTCGCATACAATACAACGTCACCCGTCTTCATTTCTCCTTCCTCTTTCCCCGCTACTTCCCCACGTGATTGCAAATGCATTTTGCAGCTCTTATGAACTCAGCTTGCAAGCTTCTATCGCCTTGGGGAAATTTGCAAGTGCACTGATCTCTGAGTCGGAACTCTCCTTAATGAAATGGCAAACCTCGTCCTATCACGTCGTGTCCTTTTTGGAGTCTTACTGCGCTCAGGCAGCTTGCGACGATACAGGTTTCTCACGCACTGTTCGTGCAGCTTTTTCCGCTGAACTATCCCCACATCCTGAACTGGCTCCGACATGGATACTTGTTATTCTTGCTTCGTTGATAGTTCTGTGTGGCCCCACTTTGTACGAGCAACCCACGGTTCTGCGTCTCATTCTTCAATCCCTTGCTATGGCGCTTACACACGAACGGTCGGTTATGCGAGCCCTGTATCCTCACGTTTGGAGATGTCTTGTCTGGACTTTCAGCCGGATGCTTCTCAGCCCAGAGAGCAAAGAGCCAGCGGTAATTTCTTCGGCTTTTCATGTAATTAAGCAGGAGGTGAACGGAGGCATTGGCGTTGCACTTGCCAATGTCCTTTTATCTGACCAGATCCCGCTAACCCGGTCTCACGAACGTGGCGAGAGGGTCTCTCAAGTGTTATCCGTCATCAAGGCAATGGTCCAAACAGAGTATAAACACACCCGTTTGGAGGGCTTCATGTTTCTTCAAGCTTTTCTCAATGATGCACAAGTCAGACGTCAAATTACACAGAATGTGTATGAAACGCCTGCTACGATCTTCTTCAACGGGGCCATTGTTGATGCCAAGTGGGACAACCTCCCTTTAGTTGTCCACTCTATCCCAAAGGTTTCAGTTACCGTATATTGGCCTGAGGAGGCAGAGATGGCTCGGCATTTTAAAACATTGCTGGTTATATGGAAGCATTTTGCCATCAAAGCAGGTGAAGACGGGCCGGTCGTAAGTCACATTGCTACTTGTTTCGCTCATGCTACCAAGTACTTCCATCTTTAAGTCGAGCGTCGTTGATGTATGGTTGGCCATATTGCTTGTATACTCGCGCCAACGCGAGGCTGAACAGCCTGTCCCCACGACAGAAGTTCTGATATTCTCGGCCCAGACAGTTGCCGAGTTTTTACCCTCTGGGCGTTTGGACGAGAGCCAGTCAGATTGGAGTTCCTGGAGTGTCCATGATCAACTATGCAGACTTTCCTTCATCGACAAACTGTGGTCTGCAATGCGACAAGCCTTCGTTTCCCTGAGTCTCGAGGAGTGCGCTGAGCTCATCTTGACCTCAATTCTCAAGTGCCGATTCCATGTATTCGATGTTGACGTCCACGTATCATGGGGTAGACTGTGCGCCAGTCTTATGGTGACAACTTCGCCTTCATTCCTACGTGACATACATAATCTAGTAGCCTCGCATTCGGTCATCAACAGTCAACATGAACTCTGGGGGACCGTTGCGACATCATTGTCCTCTTCCGATCCCGCTCTTGGGTGGAGCGAACTGGTCAAGTTTCTTGCTATACCAATCTGGTACGTAGAGGTTTCGCAGTCAAGATTTTTCCTGATGCGATCAGTTCCTGGGTTTTATCCAAGCCTGAGTTAGAAGCATGGGAAGCAATACTTTGGAAGGCTGTGATAGTATCAAGAGATTCTACGATCGTTGCCGAATTTCTACAGTACTTTCGAGGAAAAGAAGTCGAAAATTGGTATCGCTTTGTTCAACATCATCCTTGTACAAACTTGTTTACGGTTTCTTAGGGAGTCGATCATACCCGTGCTTGATTCTATTTTGACTTTTATTCTCGAACATGGGATCCATCCACCTGACGAACTTCTTCTCGTGCTGAACGCCAGCCTGACTGTCTCTTATGGCCGAGCACGTCACGCTCCGGAGGGCCTAGGATGTTCTCTGAAGCTGCTCCATATCGTCCGCCGCGTGATAGTCTCCGATCCGACCAAGGTAATACACACTCTCCACGCCCTTCGTGGTTGTCTCTCTCTTTGGATCGAGGATCATACAGGGGTGATGTCCGATGACGAGTTTAATTCTGTGGTATGGTTTCCCCTCTTCTCCATTCCTTCATATTGACTCCTATATGCTAGGTCATCCCTTTGTACTGCGAGACCCTCAACACTCTGCAGGCCCTTCCGCTGTCGATTCAGTCTCTTCAGGACATGGAGGATTTCCTCGGATCCGCCTTTTCCCGCATTCCAACGCCGGCTATTGCCCCATTTGCCTTTGAAAAGTTTTGGCGGGCCACCTATCACGGTCGCGGCGAGTTTTCAAACATTCTTCCCCAAAAAATCAAATCTTGTTTGGTTTGTTTCGTGGCCGCGTATGGAGGTGATCTTGCCGACGGATTGTCATTGACAACCGAGTCGCAGTCACAGAGTATCGTGAGATGATTCTTTTCCATGCCTCTGGGGATACCAACGTTTTTTTCAAGAATGATGATTCTCAAACACCCTTTCCTATCAACCGCCCACAGCGACATTCAGGTGAATCTGATGTGCCGGATATTCTGCTGGGAAACACAGGGGATGTCGCTTTCCTTGAAGGTGAAGCGCCTCGACCAACAGCCCTACGCCAGCTCCAGGAGTACTCCAGCCGAATGGACGAAGCTGAGCCGGAAGGATTGCTGACAGTCCCGACGGCCTCCGCTCGGAGTGCGATGCCGGGCACACCCTCCTCCGAAAAACTTCTTCCGGTCCCTCGATACGCACACCAGAAACGCAAACATGCGGAAAGCGGTGACTATCCTTTACGTGATGACCGTCGGAAGGAAACGAGGCTGATGTCCCCCTTCCCAGACGCTAGACCCCGCAAGCGAAGTCGGATCACGCGGGCTACCCTTCGCGCTGCGCGCAAATTTGAATCAGAGCCTGCCACGCGCGATGTGACGCCGATCAGAGTCCCGCCTATGAACTCGGTACCGCTCAAGAAGCGGGTGTTCGATGGCGTACAGGTCCCAACTCTCCGTGCGGTGAGGCGGAGCCAGAAGAACGGACAGGAAGCGGAAACGAGTAGGGATGCCGTCAGCGCTGAACAAAGCCGCGCGTCTGCCCCCCAAACGCCCCCGTCGCGTGCGCCAGGGACAACATTGTCGCCCGCAACGCCCTCCTTGTCTGGCGACGCTAGGCTTGGTCGGGACGGAACATGGTCAGGCAAGTTGTGACGTCGGCGGCGTCGAGCACTGGCTGACCTTTTCGGCCGTACCCAGAGATCGACGTGGACCAGTCTCTGATGCCGACATCGACGTCGCGGGGTGTGCTTGGCCTCGTCCCGTCCTCTCGTTCACCCACGCATGACGGCTCGGATCGTGCCCAGAGCTCACCCTCGGCCCCGCCTCGCCCGTCGTTGCGCAGGGCCAAGACGACGTCCGCGAAGCTCGATGCCCTGCAGGATGTCTATTCCGCTGTTGCGAACGGCGCGTCGCAAATACCCATGTCTGAACTTGTGCAGGCGACGAGGTTGGTCCATCAGATCGGTGCGGTGTTGACCGATCAGATGGGGAAGAAAATGGGCGATGCTCCAAGTTGATTATATTGTCTGTACCGTAGAGCCTTTACTCCGGTCGATATTTGTACAGTTATAACCTCGAATTGACGAATGATGGGTATGAACACACAACTATGCAGTGAAATGATACAAATGTTGACAGTGCTTGCAATAGGGTAGATGGTAAAGCGAAGAGATGAAAATATTATCTACAATATGCTCTAACCAGATGTCCGAAACGTTGCTGGCGCCGTGCAACCAAATCCCTTGACGGGCTGGATGAGGGCACGTCATCACTTTCGTCATCAGGATCCATGTATCGTCGTGGAGCAGGGGAGGCAAGGTGACGAGGGGATACCTGGCCGAGACGGGGGTCATCGTCCGAACCTTCGGACTCTGGTCCCCTGTTTCCGGTATCAGCAAGTATTATGGAATCATCTGTAATCAACAGTCAGAACGTGCTTCATTCCAAGCACGCGGTCACTTACCGCTTCCCGCAATCACCGTCGCTTCCACTGCAGTTAATGAGAGTGAGGGGCTCTTATCATCCCAATGCCTCATGCGTTTCCTCCGTAGCATCACCGTTTCATCACCATAGGAATCGCGGAGCTTGGGCATTGATAACGAGCGCTGGAGACCGGGTGATGTCGTAGCAGTACTAATGGATTCAGCACTAGCCCTTCTCCGCAGATCTCGTTGCCGGACATCCGCCAGTGACGGAACAACAACAGCCTCCATGACGATTCGCTGGCGCTTCCGTTTCCGGGAAATCGTACCCGTCTGGGAAGTCTCGCTTGGAATTGTGGGGGGCTGTTCTTGCTGCGCGGCAGCCTTCTTTATGGGTGAAGCAAGGGCAGCCTCCACCGCCAGCTCATCGTCCAGATCACTATCCCCTGAAGAAGGGAACTCGATGGAAGAGCGAATAAACGACGTTCGCCCTCTTTTACTCGCGCTTTCTCGAGGCAATTCATCGTCAATCTGACGTTTACCGAGGATAGAAGTAGGCTTGGTCCTGCTCGGTGTAGCGTATACCTCATCAGAAGCGCGTAACAAGGGCAAAGGCGAGGCATTTTCTTTGTCGCGAGATCCACGTCCTTTTCCAGGGGAAAGGTTTGAACGAGCGGAGCGCGGCACTGATGGGGTCGTGGGATGAATAGGCAACGTTCCGGTGGACGGTTTGAGTAAACTGGATTGGAAAGATTCTGGGGTGCTCGTCGGTTTGTGCGGGCGTAGCGGAGTGGTAACAAGGGGGGATCGCAAGGTTCTGACAGGAGTGCAAGGTTCCGTGATGGCATACTGGGTAGTAGACGAGGAGGGGCTTGCAGTTGAACTGGACTTGGACGCCGGTGGGCCGAATAGAGCTGGTCCGAGACGGCCGATTACCGGCGACGGTGTCCTTGCCTCTGAAGCCTGTGAGTTGTGTATTGAGGCAAGTCTCGGTGATGATGGTGGGGTGCACGGAAGATGGTCACTTTCACTTTTTGTGGACGAGGGCGCGCACACCGTAGCATCTTCGTTTTCTTCGGGATCGCTGGAAGGTTCAACGTCGGTCGCCGTGGGCTCCGCAGCGGACGGGAGACAAATCTGGAGATCTTCGGGCCAACCTCCCTCCGGTTCTTCCACATCGGCAGTGACCGTAGACCAGAATCCGGTGAATGCATCCCTAATGATTCGAGGTTTGTCGTCGCGGCCAATGAAGATTGATTGAAGCAGAGGCGAGAGAACCTCGAGAACATTCAGCGTATGCGGTAGTTCTTGAATCCCCAACAAAGCAGTTTGGTAAAGAGGCAGCACATCCAGCGTGTACTCATCTCGCGCAAAGACGCGAAATTCGTCCGACAGCCAAGTAGCAATACCATCTTGAGTTGCTTCCAGGAGGCTTAGACGCAGATCCACTGGGCATGTATCAATTGCCCGCGTGAGGGATACGATAAGCCACATGGAAGGCCTCAAGTTTTGTGGCACTGGGGGGTATGTCGAGAGCAGCGTTTCGTTGACAAGCTCGAAGATGTTGGCAGGAAGTTCTCTCATGTCGTCCATTTCGCAGTGCGATAAAAGTAGATCGGTGACACGGGTTGAAGAAACAAAGCGTGGACAAGCTGATCGCATTACCATACCTGCCACTTGGTCCAAGACAACCGTTGCGTCCACCCCGTTATCGTTGGCCTTGTTCATCGTGTGTCGGAGGAATCCGTCCCATATGCCGAACTCGTCATTGCTTAGTTCCCAAGCACAGCGGCGACTGTTGGTCGTTGAACGATGGGGATATTGCTGACAGAACGAGGGAACTTACTCGAATGGAAGCCCAAGGAGAACGGGGGCGCTCTCCCATGGCGCCTCGCGGTCCGCAATCCACGTCTCCACGAAACAACCCCAAACTATACTCTGCGCTCCAGCTTCGTACGTCGTCTGCGAGTACAATTGGGATCTCTTCTTCCAGAAGTTGTCTAACTCCTCCATGTCACAGGCGACCAAAGTCTCTGAGCACAGTTTGGCCCACGCCTTTCTTGTGGCATGAGGAGTATCGGCATCCCAAATAAGCTCCGATTCGTCCCTGACGAGGCATTCCAACAGTTTTGCACCCCCCGAAAGAAGCGTGTTGTGCGGAAAAGTGGCTCGCATGCATGCCCAGAGTTCTCCAACAGCACCAAGTATCATGGTGGCATTAGATCGCAAGCGTGCACTTTTGGAGGCAGTCGGAGAAGCAATCACGGCAAGGTCTAGCTGTGGATCACGGAGAATTTCCACAAGAACGTGGCTGGCTTTGGAGCCAAAGTCGATAATACTGTCGTGATCATTGGCATCTAAATAGCAGAAGATTAGTGAGGCAGTGGTAGTATCAATGAAAATGTAACAACCAAGGAGGGCGGCCACGTTGGCTTTCAGTAGGCCATTCCAAGTTGCAAGCGTCTCGGGCTGGTGAAATTCGTGAGCGACAGATTACGGCAATTGGTGCGCCTTACCGGTAAGAAGTTGTCTTCGAGGATCTCTAAACAACCGAGAGAGCCTCTCCATATTTCAATCAGTTCATTAAAGATCCAGCCCCTGGATAGCTGATCGCGGGTCAAAGGTCGGATATCGCTCAACTGGGGACATTCATCGAATATCGGCTTTACAACATTAGAGAGTAGCTTGTAGTCGGCGGTTAGCAGCCCAGGATTCGACGAAAACAATGACTGGGGCAACAGGTTGTTTGAAGACCAGGATCTGCCATTGTTCTCACAGCTGACGAGAATCTTCGCAACGTCAATAGCATCGAGAGTGGTTTGACCGCCTTTATTAAGCATAGTCTTGACGAGCCGTAAGGCCTTCCTCAGTCGATCCTCGCCATCGCACTCATCCCCAAGGAGCGCTGCGACAGTCGAGATGCCCGTCCCCATATCTACCACGGACTTGACCACCTTCCAAAAGCTCTCCCGAGCTAGTCCATTATCCGGTTCACTGCTCACCTCTTCCTCGCCTTCGCTGCCTTCGTACTCCAAGGGTGGTTGAATATACGCCCACGCAATACATCTCCACAGAAGAGAGGCGAGAGCACGAACAGAGCTCTTCTTATTGCGCATGGCGAGGGAAAGAAGGGCAGATACGATGCGAGCGAGCCGAATATCCATGTAAACCTGAGGGCCTAGCAAGACGATCAGGGAGGCAAGAACGCTCAAAGCCCATACTGGACCTTGAGCGACATGCTGTGGGTCAACAGTGTTAAGAGTAGTTCGAAGGGTTCGAATGATGATGGGCTCCACTACAGGCTTTGCAGGATTCCGATGAGGAGACGAAGCGGGAGGAGTAGTGAGGAACAGAGAAACAATATGTGCTATGCGAGCATGAACAGATGACGTTGGAAGATTAACGCAACCGAGTACGAATCCTCCGAGTGCGTGGCAGGCCTGAGTCCGCAAGCCAAGTGTCGGTGCCAACAAGTTCGCCAGTATAGAGGGCAAAAGTTCAACAAAGGCTGGAATAAAGGTAGAAGGCTGGTGAAGAGACAAGTCATGAACGGCCTATTGACATGAATCAGTCAAAAGGTGCGTTCGCATTGCAACGAATCTGTACCTTGAGTCCATCGCATGCTGACCCCTTCTTGCCCTCCTTGCCAAGCTCACCTTCCATGCCACGCCGCAAAGCGAACGCAATTCGATCCCGAGCAGGGAGTAGAACAGTTTCGGGAAGTCGCTGAACTTGTAGTAGCCAAATTGACAACGCGCAGGTCTTTCGTGCATTTGGAGTGGGCAGCTCGTCGGCCATAGGAATGGCGAGCACGTGAGTGAGCATGTCGCGTAATTGAGCATCTACGAACGGTTAAATTAGTTACGGTGGACAAGTGCCAGGAAGACGGACCATCGAATATTTGATAGATGGGTGGCAAAGTGAATATGGCGCCAAGGAGTCGTAAAACCACATGAGCTGTCGTACAGAGATCCCGAGCAAATTTAACTTGGGAGGCCGACATGCCCTGCTTCTTTTTCTTGGGACTCTGTTTGGGGGATGGCAACAGAGAAGGTGTGTCCTCGTCCTCACAAGCCTTGTCACATTCGGCAGGTATATCGTCGTCTGGAGATGGATCAGATTTTGGCTGAACAAACGCCTTGTCAAGGTCACGAATGACTGCCTCGGTAAATGTGTGGGTGTTTTTGCGGAGGGGTTGGAAGAGCGGCCAAGACGCGTCTGCGTCCGTGGAAGTTAAGACAGCAGCTCGCAAGCGGGCATGCAAAACGGAATATGCCTCGATGAGGTCACGAAGGGTAGATTGGGGAGAGATAATTTGCTGGACCGGAGTGGAGAGGTAGGAGAGGTCGACAAGAGGGTCTTCTGGTTCCGGAGTGATGTCACGCTGGGCCTCTTCCAGTGGGAGAAGGGGATAGTCACGTTTCTTAAGGATGGACTTTGTTGGCTGTTCTGCAGAGGGACGAAGGTGAGGTGAAGGGCATTGAGAGAGGCTGAAAACCTGATTGAGTTGCTGGGCCCATGCGACACGCGAGCGAGGAATGAAACTGTCCTTGTCGCGGTGGTGAGTGGTGGAGGGAGGAGTTGGGAGAGACATGAACAGGACCAACGTGGTCGTCGAGGAAAAGCCACGACTAAAGTACGACGGTCCAATTAAACGCGCTAGTTTACGCGTCGCGTTCAGTGTTTGGCCATTCACGTGACCGCTTGCTGGATGACCTCCATGGAATCAGAAGATGACCAGCAGAGCGACAATGAAAGCACCGAGCGAGTTGCTCAGTGGATCGACGACGAGGACGAGGACGTAGACTCTGACGACGAACAAATGCTGGTGCGCATCTCATCCATGGCACGCCTCTCCGCTCGCTCACTCTGTCTTGCCTGAAGCGATCTCTCCAAGATGGTCGGCCGTTCGCTCCATCTCATTGGCTGCTGCACTCATAACACATTGCAGACCTCTCTACGCTGCCTCTTGGCGCACTTCGGAGTGCCCAACGCTCGCTCGCACACGCTCATGCACTCAGCGACTCCGAGTCTGACTCGGACGACTCGGACGACTCCCCCCCTCCCACCAAAGACAAGGATCCACCAAAGACCGTCATCGCCAAACGCACCAACAAGCACGCGTACGCCCATCCCTCGCTCCCTCTTTCCCCCCTTACCCCCTCACCAGACCTGTCCAAGTCACCTCCAAACGCCCAGTCAGCCGTCGCAGAGTCGTCGTCGCCGACGCCCTGCCAGTGCGTGTTTCAAAATCCGTGCCTGCGCCTCCATACTGATCGCTGTCAGAAACCAAGAGACCCGCGTTTCATGCACGCCGCGGGTCGCCATGATCCCACGAAATTCAAACAGCAGTATGGGTTTCTCGCAGATTTGCGCAGTGATGAACTGTCGACGCTCCGTCAACACGTGAAACGCGCGCAGAAATTGCTTGTCAACTCGCCCGCGCATCTGAGGGCGGAGCGGGAAGGCGAGGTGAGACGGCTCGAGCATGCAGTCAAGAGCGCCGAGAGCGCCGTCAATTTGGACAATCGGCAACGCATAGAATCCACAGCACTGCAGTCTGCCAAACAGGCAGAAAAAGAAAAGAGAAAGCAGGGAAAAGCCGGCTGGTGGATGAAACGAGGCAAGTTCAGAGCATGACACTCTCCCCCGTCGTTGACATCCTCCATCTTCAGCCGAAAAGAAGGCCTTGTTGGACAAGGCACGCATGGATGCTATTGCATCAGCTGGCGGTAGACAGGCAGTGAAAAAGGCGATAGAGAAGAAGCGAAAAAAGATCAGTCAAAAGGAGAAGAAAATGCGCCCATTTCCCCGGAGCGAGGGCAAGAGGCCAGGATCGGTCGACACACCAGCAGGAGGCAAACGACGTAGAGTCGTATAGTTTCAAAAAGCTATTTGTTCATGATGGCTACTACCTAGCCTACCCAGAGAGATCAATTCATGAATGGTATTATTTGATTGCCTAAGGTATGATTCTCTTTGCTTCAAGTGAACGCCCGACAAGATGAAATCAATGATGGGTATAGTAGAGGTGATGGAGAAGATGTCTAGAAAATAAGGCGAAGAATCAAGCCGATGCGATCGTGATGCCGGATAAAACGTCCTCCTGTTCGTACAGCGGTAGATAAACGCCCAGATGTATGTGTGCCAAGCGGGCAAGTCGCTCCGCAAGCAAACGTATCTCATCAGCGAGCGGCTCCAACCCAGAAGCCACGGTCGGAGGTGCAGCACCGTTTTCAACGGCCTTGATGTGAGCGGGGAATGCGTCTCTAGGAGGGAAAGCCACCGCAAGAACTTGATTGAATACCGCGTCGCGGATTCTGTTCTTGAACATGGTGCAGAGTGCCGAATCCGGCTGCACGTGTGTTTCGCACCATCGTTCGGCAAGTCTCAGGACACGTTCATCGGGGGCGTGTAAAGGTGGAGCATGAGTGTCTGCTGACGAGTATGGGCGACCACCAGGCACAATCTGCGCCTCCTTTGCTCGCAGCGCTACCTGCAACACGACGTCCTGCTTAATCTTGAACCATTTCTCGCGGTCGGCATCGGAGATAGAAGAATGTTCCATGTTGCCGTATTTGAACCATTGCCCGAGATGCGAGGCTGCTATATCTCGGATCTCCCTTTTAAGTTTGAGGAGTTCAGCATCACTCACGCGTGACTGATCTCGTGTGCCGGAGAGGTCACCGGTATCCGAGAACACGAGTTGGCGGTACAGCAACAGAAACATGAACATGGCAGTCGTATCGGCAGCGTCGGCTGCAAGAACCAGAAGGCGAGCACTGTCGAGGTACGTGGTTTCGGGGTACAAGGGCAAGGGACACATGGCTTGGAGGGCGTTGGAAGACGAGTTTTGCGGCGCTGATGGAGGACCAGGCGGATTGAAAACGAGGTCCGTGAGGCCCTTGAGGACGCTGACGTATGTCTTCTGAGTGTGCGAAAGGTTACCATAATGGAGGAAACCGGATGGGAAGGAAGGATGAGCAAAAATAGGTGAGGCGAGGAGCTGGCGGTGGGATGACATTAACCATTCACGTGTGACATCAAGATATGAACTCAATCCCTTTCGGCTTTTGAAAGCCTTGAGCTCATACTGACCGGAACTGTCAATGAGAAAAGGGCGCAGGGTTTGTAATTGATGGTTGGCAATGTCCTAAATGATACGTGAGTGTGCAAAAGGAAGGCGCCATCAGATGTACGAACGAGTTTCATGAGCTCCAAAATGTCAAGACACATCCGCACAGCTTTTACGGCGTCCGCCTTACTGCCTCCACCTCCGGGCGCGCAGGACTTGGCGACGTCGACCATGGCGTCGACGGCACGATCGCGCATCGGAGCGCAGTGACTTTTGAGGGTGTGACCGATGACGACGAAGAGGCCAGAGGGATCGAAGAGGTTGTGTTGGAGTTCCTGATGGATGAGGTCCGGGTCAAAGACGGATCGCAGATGGGCCGCTTGAGCAGCGTGTCGCTCGATTTGCAGTTGAAAGGTACAGGGATTAGCGTAGGTGTCTGAGATACTTGTGAGGGGCTGGATGACGAAGAGAAGGACTTCCAAGAATTCGGTGAGCAGGAAGCGGATCCGGGAGGGCATGCGAAGTGTGAGGACGCGGCGAGAGGCGGAATAGGTGAGGACGGGGTTTTGAGGCGGGATGGGGAAACGGCGACAGACGCAGACACAGTCTGCAGGCCTCCACTGCATGTCAAAGGAGACGCAAGTGCAGCCTGTGTCGAGCTCGAGCGCGACGGCACGCCAGTACCTCTCTGAGAGGTCGCGCTTTTTGCGGCCAGAGGTGGGCCTGAACTGCAGGCCGGCATCGAAGAGGAGGTCGTGACCTGTTTGAAATGGATTAGCGAGGGATGTGCGTGAGAGTGTGGGACGTACGGAGCTGTGGATTGCGGAGGATGGCGCTGAGATCCAACTCCTGGAGGGTCTGGCGGTTGATCAGAGGCTGGATGGAGGGAATGTGGGGGGATGTGAGATCGACGTGGGGCAGGGGGGGCTGTTGCGGGAGATGGGGTGGGAGGGGCTGGTCGATGCTGAGGATGGGAGGGGGGGACGTGGACGGGTGCTCTGGTCTTTTGCGGGGACGACGACGCCTGGGTGTGTCTACACGGGGACGCTTGTGGAAGCGTTCGTGGTCTGGGTCAGCGTTGAGGGGGGAGACGGGGGGCGAGTCCGTTGACTCTGAGGAGGGCCAGACGGTGGTGTCAGTGGAGAGCCAAGAGGGAGGCTGGCGTGGGCGTTGAGGTTCAGCGTCTACGGCGTCATTCTGAATCGCGTCGTCGTCGCTGTCTGCCTTTCGTTTTCTGCAGTGGAGTTCGCTCATGAAGAGAGGTGAAAGAGACGGGGAGAGCCAAAAGAGAGGGATGATATAAGTGCGGTGAAACTCAGGGTGAACGCATGGGATCAGTACCATCTCCAACTCGTTCGTCCCTGGTTGCCTGGCAGTCTCCTCCTGGTCCTCCACGCCCTACCATACCTAATCAGACACACAACGTGTCCTGCCCACGTTCCCATCCCGCGGACTCCTACTTATCTATCTGAAACGTGAATTTGACTTTGCCCCACCATCTTATCGTCATATCGACTACGCATCGATCAACTTCCCCTCCTCCTCCTCCTCCTCGCTCACCCTCTTCGCCACTTTCCGTCCATAAAACTCCGCGATAATCTTCGGATTGATTCGGTTCAACTGCTCCTTGGGGAATATCCGCAGCAGCGACCACGCAATGTCAAGTGACTCAAATATCGTCCGCGACTCGTATGGCCCTGTGGTCCTGTCAACACCACACAGACAACAATCACCTCACTCACCTTGCCCGACAAACTGCCGCTCAAACTTGTCCAAAAACTCTAGCGCCAGCTTGTCCTCGGCCGACAGGGCCTCCTCACCGACCACCGCTTTCATCGCCGCCGCGTCTCTTCCTATCGCGTACTTGGCATACTGCTCCCACGTGGTCACATGAATAAGAAAAACATCATCAAGAATCCAGGCACAACCCACCAGCTGGTTCGATACGTCACCATGGTCTTTCCTCGTGAGTTCCTCGCCGATCGCACTCTTCATCAGCCGCGAAAGTGATGGCAGCACGTTAATGGGGGGATATATCTGTCGGTTGTGCAATTGCCGATCGACGAATATTTGCCCTTCGGTAATGTAGCCTGTCAGGTCAGGAATGGGGTGCGTTATGTCTGCACGATCGATATCAGTCTGCGGAGCTTGCGAAGTCGCTAAAAGAAGCACCGTCGTTCGGCATCGTGAGGATGGGGATTTGAGTAATCGACCCATTCCTTCCCTTGACACGGCCTGCACGTTCATATATCGTAGACAAGTCCGTGTACATGTACCCGGGGTACCCTCGGCGTCCAGGCACCTCTTCACGGGCTGCAGATACCTGCCATTGAGAAGTAAACCACGCTCAGAGAGTCCATGCATCGAACCCACTTCACGAAGCGCATCTGCATACGACGACATGTCTGTCAATATGACCAACACATGTTTCTCCAATTGGTAGGCATAGTATTCCGCGGTCGTCAACGCAAGTCGAGGCGTAATGATACGCTCAATAGTCGGATCGTTGGCCAGGTTGAGGAACAGTGTGACCCGATCAAGACTCCCGTTCGACTCAAAGTCCTCCTTGAAGAACCGTGCCGTTTCCATGTTGACTCCCATGGCCGCGAACACCACCGAAAAGTTGTCTTCGTGACCGTCGTGCACATCCTTTGTGGGTCGCTTCACCAGCCCAGCCTGACGTACAATTTGCGCAGCAATCTAACGTGACGTGTCAGAGACAGGCACAAAGAAGTCGAGCGTTATGGCTACCTCATTGTGTGGTAGACCTGCTGCTGAGAAGATGGGGATCTTTTGTCCGCGGGCAATAGAGTTCATCGTGTCAATGGTAGAAATCCCAGTTTGTATCATCTCTTCAGGGTATATCCGAGAATACGGGTTAATCGGAGAGCCTAGGCAAACCCTAAGGGACGAGGCGCAGAGTGATGGAGTGAACGCACCATTGATATCGAGGTAGTCCTCGGCAAAGACTTTGGGTCCTTGATCAATCGGGTTTCCAGAACCGTTGAAGATGCGGCCCAGCATGTCTTCTGCGACAGGAAGCTTCATGCTGCTGCCCGTAAACTCGACATGGGTCGCCTTGACGTCTACCCCTGATGTTCCCTCGAACACCTGCACGATGGCCTTTTTCCCTTGGACTTCTAGCACCTGACCGCCCCTCTTGGAGCCGTCCGGAAGGGTCAATTGCACGATCTCATTGTACGAAGGGAACTGATTGGGCGTCAGCCCTGTCGACATATCAAGGGCCCCATGAACTCTACCTTGACATTGTCCAGCACGACAAGCGGCCTGTGAACAGATGGATCAATCAAGAACATGCGTAGTGATGCGGATCTGGATTTCACCCGTTGATGGCAGATACAGTTCGATAATCTGGAGAAAACGATGTCGGAGCACAAGCACGGCAGCATCGTTGGTAAACCCACCGAGGTGAGGCTGCACGCGATATTCGCGTGTGACTGCAGCGGCGTTGATGGTAGCCAATTCAGTGTCAGTGATGCGAGGGTCGACGACCATGACTGTCTGTTCACTGAGGTGCTCGCCGTCCTCCCAGAGGCATAACCAAAATTTCCCACGCCTAAAACAGGTGTCTGCCATGTTCTGCTTTTATATTACAAGCTCATTCCTGACGCAAGTGCATCCACCAAGCCTCGTGCCATTTCCTTCACTTTATCCACATCCCCAGACGACCTGCAAAACACGCTCTCAGCTCCACAACTAGTTTCCATTCACAGGCAACCCGTACCATTCCGTTTCCAGAAGAAGCTCCTCCGCTTGCTCGCTCGGCTCCCACCCTAAATCCTTGGTCTGTAGCACAATATACAGCTGCTCGGCAGTACTCGATCGAACCTAAGCAGGCACTCATTAGTTTTTCCTCCTCCGCGATCGGAAATCCACATACTCTGGGGTAAGGATGCGCAAGGAACTCGGCTATTTTGGGCAAGCACGTTTTCGCAACCGAGGGAAGCGTGAACAGGTTGACGATGCTGTGAACGATCACTTTGATACAAATCGCGTTAATAAACTGCGACTCACATCTTCATTGACTCCTCAAGTCGCTGGACGTTCTTGACACGCGACACGTTTTTGCAGGAGATGGACAACAAGGCGTCGACACTGCACAACATCAATGAGCACGCACCGGCTGGGATGCAAGCTGCTTACCATGCGGCACCCCTCTCTGACTTGGACAGAGACGCCAGGGCTTCTGCCTCAAACAACACGTTGAACGTCTGCAGGACTGGTATCACAACGCTGTTGGATGCTGGGCTCGATTGAGCCAAACTGAGGAGATCGCTTGCAACTTCTGAAAGGCTGTATCCCGCATCAGAGGGTGCCGTCAGGGGTAATGTCTTGGTGAAATTAGCGAGACTCGACGATGCGGGTCGTTGCTAAGTCAATACGGCGTAAGCCAGATGTATCCACAGCGGAAAACAACATACTGTGCTGGCCGTCCTCGTGGAAACACTCAGCACTAGGCCGCTTAACAGCGATCGCCGATACTCTGGTACCTGCAGGATCTTAACAGCCTTCGGGAATAACCATCCACCGTCACTCCAGCTGCCGTTCTCATCGTCTTTTTTTCTGCAAGAACACATTCATCGAACGTTGCTGGCTCGTTGGAAAACACCACTTACGTCAGGAACAACTCATTCATCAGGTCGGCATTTTTGATTCTCCAACTTTCCGCATCTTCTGCAGCAGGGAGCGGGAGCCTCAGGATGCGCGAAAAACATTCCCCGGAAATCTGGCGGACATTATCGAGCCTCTCCACACCCTGACGAAGAATACGTCCAATGACAGCGTGGAATCTGTGTGGAGGCAAAAAGGATCGAAAATTCGGCAGGCTTGCAGAAATTCGGAACAGATCTTCGATGACTGAGCTCAACCCACGGACACAAGCGATGCGTATCCACGATCCCACGTCCCCACGTTCGTCCGTGGTGTAGTCCTCCAGACCGCCATCCAGTGCATCGAACAGCGCACGCACTTCACTTGATCGGAAGTCTACAGCTAGGGTGGTAAGGCATGGTGTGTCTCCACATTAGGAGCAACGTACGTTCCGTCAGCTTCGGTGTTATGTTTGCGAAGAGCTTTGGAATAGCAAGGTAGCAATTTCGGCGCGCTTCAACATTTGTCATTCTGGTTGCAGACTGTAATCACCGGTTAATGAGGGAGACATGCGGAGACTGTGGATGGAATCCAATTCCCCTACCTCCGAACTGATGCTTTCCAGCAAGCAATCCACCGCTTGGGGGAGAACATGAGGGTACGCTGCGTAGTCAAGGACGCCCAACACATGCCCCAAAGTCTGCTGAAACGATGGGGACCCGTGTCTGAATTCCCTGATCAATGTGCAGGAGTTCCATTTCAGTACATATAGCACGGTGCGTGTCCGTATTCAAATAAAACTTATCTTTGCACCCACACGGAGCAGTCCACGAGAGAACTTGTCTTGGCCAAGACGGTTGCAGCTGCCTGCTGTACGTTGGTGCCCCTGTGGCTGAGCCCTTGATCGACAAAATAACGCCAATTTACCACAGGTGAAAGGTTTTGTGCTTCTCGCCGGGTAATACTGACCGCAATGAGACTGCAAGCTGCACTGAGCAGATGTTCGTTCCGAGGTGCAAGGATAATCTCTTTCGGAACGCGTCCGATGAGACAAAAGATCTAGGGCAAATATTCCGATCGAAAAGGGTGAAATCAAAGTGGGTCGACTAACCTCTTGCCTTCTATCGTCTGATTCCGGGCCAAATCGTTGTTGATAAGCATCGGATAGTTCTGCGAGCGCCAACAGCGTCCCATGAATATCCGTAGCATCCACGGAAAGCAATAACGGTGCCTGACCAGCTCGGATTCAATACTACCGGCAACTAAGGATCGTAGCTTACCAATCGTGACATGCACGTCGGACCTAGCGACGCGAGGTCGATCTCGCATATCAGCCTCACGGACTTGGCACCCAACTGCCTCATCGCGAAATCCCAATGACGCAGTGTGATCGAAATCAGGTGGTCAATGAGACCCGATCGGTATTCAACATGCCTACCACAGGGGTCGTGAAAACGGGAAAGGGTCCAGTTCAGTCAGAGGAACCTACTCAGCTACTTGTGGAGCGGCCATCAGGAACGCATTGCGCCGTATACTCACAGAGTAGAAGTCCGTTTTACGGAGCACGTCGATACCATGAGCAAACAAACCCTGAACCACCCATAGGCAAATGGTCAGGGTTCTACTCGAGTAGGCAAAAACATATCAACGTCGCACCATACGGCCTACATGTTCTTGGAATGCTGCGCTTGCAGCTCTTCGGATGGATACATCACGATCGAAAAGAGAGACGCAAACAAGGCTCTGTGATAGCTTGGCAGCATGCGGGGAAATGCTGGATGCATCCTGAGCTCTTGCCAAGGCCCAGAGTACGTATGCTGCGGCATCTCGCACATTAGAGCCGATTGAATGTGCACCCTTGCGAATGTCAAAGTAAAGGGCCTGTCGTGCGAAAGGTAAACTTCTATATCCCCATTGAGGTTCGTGCCCTTGCCTTGGATAACCAATCGAACAGTTGTGGCAACAACGATGATTGCACGAGGCCCCTGCGTGCCATCTCGGCGGTCGCCAGACACGCCCCATGCCAGGTCGCCTCGGCGACAGAAGGCATGTCGTATATGGAAGCACCTGCGATACTGTGTATGGAAAATAAGCTAAATATCATCTCAAGAACTTGTGCTGAGAAATCGCTTGGCAGACGCTCTGCAAGCCTGCCAATACCCTTGGCCGCAGACCATCGAACCAGTGTATCCTGGCAAGACGGAACTTCAACTTGGCAGTGTAAGTTGATGGGAAAACCTTACCTTGTCCTGCAAGGAAGTGAACAATGCTTGTAAAATGCCTTCTATTTCCTCCGGGACGTCTATGTCGTCATCTTCGTCGCTTCCTTGCTTCCTCTCCGGCTCCCCTGTTACGTCCAGAGCACGAACTGTGGGAACGTCTCAGACTTGCACTTTCCTTGCGCACCAAAAATACACCAGCCGTTGATCTTGGAGCTGTTGGCTCTGGGAGGAATCAGCCGGAGCCCGACCCTTCCTAACAGCTTTGCGCGATGCATGCGAACCAGGGTATTGCTCATCAAAGCCTCGCTCGTTCTTACGTTCTCAGATAATTCCAACAACGTTGGAATGGCCAGGCGATAAGCTTCCAGAGCTCCAAACTTGACAAAGTTGCATAACAGTTGCAAGACGCCGATAGCCTGATTCCGTCAGGGTAGGCTGACGCTGACAATGGCGCACTTACCAATACAAATTGCTTTGTGTCCCGTAGTGCAGAAACAGACCATTCAAGGAATGCAGACAATTGTTGCTGAGCGTCCTTCCTGCGTTCATCTTAGCTTTGCTTCAGAGTCATACAAGGCAACCCACCGCATGTACAGTCGTGAAAGAAGGAGGGCTGCGCCCTCACGTTCTAGACCTGCATAGTCCAGATACTGCTTTCCAGTGGCTTCGAGTATTTTCGCTGTTTGCCCTTTGTAGCCTGGCTCGTCGAACTGGTCTAGATCGAACGGGATCCTGCAAACGAGGGAGAGCCAAAGCAGTACGATATAACGTAGAGACCATTGAGACGGGTCAGAAGCAGGCCCAGAGGGAAGACGAACAAAATTGACGGCGATCGTGACATCCGCGATTTCGTGGGGGAAGAACCTAACTGCTCATTTTAAGGACATGGCGCGAGTAGTGGAACGGACGGAATGACTTACTGATTGTCTTGTATCCTCTGAACTTGATATAGTTATACAGCAGATCGGCCAGACGTCCAATCCGAGCCGTGGATGATGTGATGGATGTGTCGGAAGTGCAAACTCGGGCGTGTGTTCTCAAGCATTCTGCAGCGGGGATGACGAGGTCCTCGAGGTAGGGATCCAACAGATAAGACTGCTCCTGGTACTCGCCGAGCTACTCGGTGTTCGATGAGCGACGCCACGAGAGTCGATCCATGGGCATACATACGATCATAGCCAATCCCCGTAGCAGGTTGGACTCGGCGATGTTTTCTTTGCCAGTGGGTTCGACCGTCAAGTCGGACGCAAGCAATACATTTTGAAGGGAAACAAATTCGTCGCGACGCTCAAAAGATGCGAACAGCTTTCCTTCGTCTGTTGGTTCGTCCGACATTGTGGGGTAATTCAATGGTCTGGCATTAGGTCAGCGATATCCACCGCTGTCACCAAGCATGCCATCGTCCGAGCGGAACGTGCGCGGTGTAAAGCGAAGAAGACAAGATGACGAGGAATCAAAGGTGCATCAGTTTCCATCGTTTCTCTCTTACGCTCATGGTATGCGGCAGGAGGACAAGCTACGCCGAAAACTGGCACGTCTTTTTCACTCACTCATAAGGCAGCTAAAATGAAAACTCTTCGTGCTCAAAAGCACCATTCTCTTAGAGAACTTTGCAAAGCTGTCAAGAAGGCAAAAGCTTTCGAGGTGCAAAAGACTCTGAAGAAATTAAAAGATGCCCGGTGAATGGACGCGAGCTCGGCGCTGGAGACATAAATCCTCATTTTTGTTAGGCGCAAGGATCCGGAGTGCGACCTGACAAAGGATCTGGAGGCTCAGATAGAAATGTTGAAGGTAGGTAAAACGAGGACCTGGATGCGGTTGCCGTCCAGAGTTCAACAAGCCTGTAGCATCTCAGCTACGACCAAGTGGCCCGTTCGGCGCTTATGACGAAACTGAAGAAGACCAAGACACTCTCTACGGACCCGCTGGTACAGGCTATTTTGGCTGAATTAGCCTCGAATCTAGCTCCCCCAGCCACACCAGGAACCCCCAAGGCTAAAGTGCATAGCCGCATCCTGAGTTGTAAAGTCCTTGCGTCGGAGGTCGCGTCGACCGTTGAAAGCCTAGGAAAGTTTCTGGGCCATTCTCCTAGAACAGAAATTGTAGGGGATCTTACACACGACCTCCAAAACACCCCGAAAAGAAGTCAAACTGGGACTGGTCGTGGAAAAGAGGTAGCCTCGTTCAGGGACAGTGTTGCAAATCCGAGTCGCCAAGAAAGTGATAGAGATCAAGGCACGAGTAGTGATGAAGCCGTGACAGGAATGGACGACGGCTGGGAATCGGGTACGGTTAGCGGGGAATTGGCGTCAGGATCGACGGACGACCATGGCGATGCGATGTTTGAAGATGATTCAGGGGGCGCCTTATCGGAGGACGCTATTGCCAATAAGAGATCCCGACCGCATGGATCCCAGGGTCAGTCCGAGTTTCTGCCTTCCCTTTCGGTTGGGTTCGCCCGAGGCGATTCGAGCAGTGAGTTCAGCGATAGCGAAACAAAATTGGCGGACGGAATCAAGAAGAACCGTCCTGGACAACGGACGCGTAGGGCGTGAGTGACACGCTTATCGTGGCGTACGGCTCTCTAACTCCCAATATTACGCCTAGAGTTTGGGAGAAAAAGTTTGGGAAAAACGCCAACCACATCAAGACACAACAAGGGGCGCAGAAACGCCGTTTGGGCGGTTCCGTTCCGTCTGATCGGCAATCTAGAAAGAGCAGGTCGTCTTCACGACCCCATCCCACGCTGGCAGGATATGATGCACGTACCGGTGACTATAAGCGACCAGGTCTGCCTGTGTCTGAGGGCGTTAATCATTCAGGCCCAACCCTGCGAAGTGGTGGTGATCTACGGGGAAGGCAGGAGACACCGTTGCACCCGTCATGGGAGGCTAAGAAGAAATACACGTCGGCGAGCATTATACCCTCACGGGGAACGAAGATCGTGTTCGCGGAATCATAATGAATCGAGATACATTTGATTTCGTGTACTAGTAACACATAGGATGGCACAGATACAAGCTTGGAGTGAACATGACAGAAAAATGAAAACTGGATCCAGCTAGTATTTTTTTAGGATGGGGATGTTCAAGACAAACTAGGTCTTGGGATGGCACAGACGTGCTTCTTTCCCCCTTGCAGTCTACAGGCTCGGGAACACCACAGCTCGCTGCAACGGGCGCACCGCGGAAAATTTGAGCCGACTTTCATGCATGTAGAACATGTTGCCCTGCAGGAAAGCTTGGAACTCATTTCAACTGCTTTAAGAATGGGATGGTGTTTAACGGCAATGTCTGCCGCTGGAGATGGGAGGAAAGGGGATGTCGGCGAACCTACAGAAGGATCTGTATAGTCGAAATCAGTCAAGAGTGTGCGACTGATGGACGGGCTCCGTCTAGAGCTCGGGAAGGGCTGGAAAAACGAGAGAGGTGAGTCCGGTGGGGTATCATAGCCAGAGCGGAGGTCAGCAGGGCGTTTTCCGGGAAAAGGGATCTGTAGGCTGAGGTTGTCTTTGAGCCAGAGAGCGGCAGGGATGGTCGTTGTGAACGACCCGTAGACATTGGTGAGGCCCTCTTGGGGCCCTGCCAGCAGCGCACTTTGACTTATGCGCGCATATATGGAGGCAATAGAGGACTGGGACGCAGTGGAGGAGCAAGAGGTGCTCCTTGGGCGGATGGTCCTGGGGAGGAGGGTGAGGAGGGTGAGCGGAGGGAGAGAAGACGGGCTTACATGGGAGGGGAATGCGAGGGGGAGGGTTGAGTTGTCGGGTCAGAGGGGGGGAATAAAAGCCGGATGGGACATACCAAAAGGGAGGAATAGAAAAGTGGGCACACGACACGATTTATAATCGGAGCATAACTCCATCGGCTCACGAGACCCTGTGGTCGTAAACGAAGTAGTGGCAGGTCCATTCTGTATACGGGGTTAGACCGCGACATTGAGCACAACGACGACGACGACGATCAGACCAGTAGAGATAAAAAAGACAAACAAGACAAAATAGGGAATCACTCTGCGCGCAGCGACGACGTGCAACCTCGACGTCGTTTCGCCTCTCTTTACGTCTTAACCATGGTGAGCCCGTCTCATCTCCTTTCGCTCGAGATCTTCCATTCATCCCATTCGCTTACAGGGCCAGACACTCTCATCCCCCGGTTAGTATCACCGCATCGTCCCCGTACACTTCATTTACCCCCCCACCCCCTCAGCCACGGAAAAGAAATCAGAGTCCGGAGAAGATGATCGCCTTCTTTACGCCGTATCGCAGATGCAAGGCTGGAGGATCAGTGCGTACTCTCCCCCCCTTTTGGCCCCCGTCCTCATCTTTTTTTCTCCGTCGGATCTAGCCATGGAGGATGCGCATGCCGCCGTCCTGTCGCTCGAAAGCACCACGAATGAAAAGAATGCTTTCTTTGGTGTTTATGACGGCCACGGCGGTAAATTACCCCCCTGCTCTCCCCTTTCATCCTCACTCCCACACAGGCAGCACCGTCGCTAAATTCGCCGGTAAAAATGTTCACAAGCGTCTCCTTTCAGAAGACAGCTATCGCGAAAAGCGTTACGACGAGGCGATGAAAAGAGCGTTTCTGGGCACCGATGAAGATCTTCTCGCTGGTACCCCACTCCACCTTCACACACCGATCTCTGCTAATAAAACCTTATAGACCCAGCTCACACGCGCGATCCCTCTGGTTGCACCGCCGTTGCTGCTCTATTGACTCATGATAAGAAAATTTACGTCGTATGTCGTCACCTATATCAATCCCATCCTATTTACCTTGGCACCCCATTTAGGCAAATGCGGGAGACTCGCGCTCCGTCATCAGCGTCAAAGGCCATGTCAAGGCTCTTAGTTTTGATCATAAACCTTTAAATGATAGTAAGTCCCACCCTCGTTTCTTACGTGTCCTTCCATCAATGTACATCTGCAGCCGAACGTGCCCGCATCGTTGGTGCTGGCGGATATATTGAGTACGGTCGTGTAAACGGTATGCATTCTTATGGCCTTCCCCGATCATCCAGCTCACGCAGCCGCTTCAAGGAAATCTTGCATTGTCGAGAGCGCTAGGCGACTTTGAATTCAAGAAAAATTATGCTTTAATTCCTCAGAAACAAGTCATCACCGCCGACCCCGACGTCACCGTCCATGAGATATCGGACGAGGATGAGTTCCTTGTACTAGCTTGTGATGGTTTGTTTTTTCTTGCGCTCCAATGAGATACATCGCGCTCACCCCCCCGCTACAGGTATCTGGGATTGTCTAACCTCTCAGCAAGTCGTAGATTTCATCCGACTCAGAGTCTCCGAAGGGAAAGCGTTGGACGAAATAGGCGAAGAAATCTGCGAACACTGCCTTGCTCCTGATACATCGTCAGGTACTGGCATTGGTTGCGATAACATGACAATCCTAATTATTGCGATCCTCAATGGCAAGACAAGGCAAGAATGGTATAATTGGGTTACTGATCGCGTAAAATCCGGCTATGGCTTCGATACTCCCAAAACCATACCCCAGATCTACTCCCCTGCGCGGCTCACGGCGTACAAGGCAAGGCGAGAGGCCCAGGAGGAGCGCGAGCGACTACGAAGTCAGCGGGGTGAAGACTTGAATACACAATCAACATTGTTCGGGTCTGCTGCGTTCTCGGGTTTCGCTCGCGTCCTTGGAAGCACGGGTGGAATTTCTTTTAGTCCAAGTACTGGCATAGTGGCCGACGGGAGTGCTCGGCTTATGTTTGCCACCGCAGAGGACGAAGACGATAGTGGGGATGAAATAGAGACAGATCCTGGCCGATCATTCTTCAGTGAAACTTTTGGTCTTGGTCGACCAGTAGATCCTGCTGCATCTCTGCGAGACCATTTGGCCGCGTATGAGAAAGATGTGAAGGAGTTTGACGATGGATTGGGTGCAAGCGTGGATTCCGGGTTGGTGGAAATTGACGATGAAGACGGCCCATTTAGCCAAACTAATGGTGACGTCCCAAAATCTCCACCCGATATCACGTCGCACACAAAGGAGCAACCACTACTATCCGAAATATCTTCCTTCCCACAGCTCAAGTTGAACGGTGGCGTTCCACCCGTTCAACAACTGCAGTCGGAACCGATGGGAGACGAACTGGATCCGGTAACCAAGGTCGAGGGGCACATGGACAGCAGCGAAGAGTTCATTGCATGACTTAATCTTGTTCTTCTTCCCCACGCCCCCACCTAATTATCCTCCTGGCACGGCTGGCCTGCTTGGTCATGCTTTCGGATCCAGTGCGCCTTCTTAATATCTATTGGCTTTGTAACTGTCGCCGTTATCATCACCATTTCCGAGTCCTTCTAGCTCCAGTTGTAGCATCTGTAGCAAATGATCGTTCATGATTACCCTCATAATGGTCACGATTCCCTTCATTCGCCGTCCTATAACATACATCGTATACTTCCTTAGTAACAGGTTGTACACTACTAGTCGGTCATGCTTGTTTTCATCCATCTAGCTTAACGGACATTGCGAAGGATGACCAGCTTGTTCTCGCACAGGCACACGATCGTGCTTCCGGTCTCGCTCCCAGAGTCAATGGCGCCGATTCCTAAAAGTGAGCCAGCGTCGGCCTGTGTAACGGCCAGCACACTCTGTTTAGCCCATAAATCACTTGGGCCGGAACTGCGATAAATGTAAACATTGCCTCCCCGATCTTGTGACCCGCTCTCAAACGCCAACACCATGCCGGGCAAGTGACAAGTGAAGCGCGTGTCGCGTTTCGACGCCAAGACAAAGGCCAGGGCAGAAAACGTGTTTTCGTGTGTCCAACGGGGACCGTCGGCCGAACCGTCAGAGAGCACGTGTCGCGTACCGTCGAGTCCATTCTTGACCACCAGACTGAGGCCCGCGTCGGCGCCCGGAAGCGGCGTCGAAAGCACGCTGAACGGGGCATCCCGCGGACTCGGGGCCCACGCCGGACCCGATCCGTCCTCGGCGACCCAAGTGACGAACGCGAGCCGGCCCACAGAGGCATCTACCTCCTCGTCCATCTCGCCCTGTGCAAGCGTAGGGAGCCCGCGTCCGAGCCCCAGACCGCTGGCGTCTTCTCCCGCCTTCAACGCCGCGGTGTACTTTTCGAGCGCTTCGCGGACGGCGTAGAGCTCCGAGGGATCGAGGGTCTCGGGAACGTCCGCGTCGGCGCTTGAGGTGCCGGACGCGGCGAAGACGTGGGACCACTTGGTGCCCTCGTGTTGCTTGTCCAGGTGAATGGTGAGAATGCCGAACGTGTGATCGCCCTCGCGGTCCCACGTCCAGAAGCTCGTCGAGGAACGGATAGTGTCCCAGAGATGCTCGGCCGAGTAGCGGGGAATGGCATAGCCCTCTACCGCGGACGTCATCGTGACGTGGACGGTAAGCGTCCTTTGGGAAAAAGCGACCTTGATCTGGGAGGAGGGGGTGGTAGAGGGGAGGGGGAAGGCGACGGTAACAACGTCCGACGTTTGAGTCCAGGAGTAAGGATAAGGCTTGGGAGGGCCCTCGGCATCCAAGACGCCCTCCGGACGCGGGATTGGAGCAATTTCGTCGGGAAACGGGTCGTAACGAACTGGATGCGGGTCACCAATCTGATGGTAGAGTGAACTGCCGAGAAGAAGGTATGCCTGTTTAGCATGGTGATATGTCATAAGCATAGGCACGTCTTCCCCACGTCTGCGCCAGACGATATCGAGGGCAGCAGATTCCATTTGCATGTCAAAGGGGAGAGTGAAACGAGCTGCCCAAACGTCAAATTCATGGCATTTCATAGGATGTTGTGCTGATGTCGGACCAGAGGCTGCACCATAGTGTCTGGAGGACAATAGAGCGATAGCAGTACTGTCAGAGGCCCTAATCACATTGTGAACCCGGAACGGGATGGAGGATCCTGGGACAGCGGCATCCTGGTCAATCAACTCGAAGCTTGCAAGAAGAGTCGCAGGGCCAGCAACGGGGATATCAAGGGCGTATAAATTTCCTCGCCCGTCGCCCACAAAGGCGATGTGTTCGTCGAGGAAGGCAGCGGACGGATACTCGGGATGTGCTAGATCAACTTGCGGTGCAGCGATAGATGTCGGGAGTTCGTACACAGAAATAAAGCAGGGCTGGCTAACGTTCTAGGCATGGTGATGGCATAAGTAACACCACGAGCTGGAGAAACGATATCTCACATCACCGATATCAACTACGATCACCTGGTGGTTTGAGTCGACATATAAACCCCTCCCCTTGGCCGCAGAGAGAACGAAGTGATTGTGGGTAATCCGGCTTTGTACTTCCTCGAATGTGAGAGGAACCTTTCCGTATGAAGAGGCCTGAGTTGTCTTGTACGGGAGATCATAACGGTGGACAACAACATCCTGGTCAAGGAGAAGGAGCTTGTAACCTTCAAACTTGGGGTTCAATAAGCTGCGAGTGGGGGCAAAGTCTGTCATGTATAGTCAACTGATCATCAATTTCGAAATCTGAATCAGCGTGTCGCCTGGTTTGCCAGCGCGCAAGCAAAAAGACAGGACATGCGGTACAGGACTACAATTTTGCAGAAAATAGAATAACCTTGTCACCAGTACTTGACATCACTGCAGGCAGCATGTGTTATAGAAGAAGTAATCTTGGTATAGATAAATTCATCTGACCGGCGGAAGGATCATACACTCATGGCTAACCAATCAACATTTGAGAAATAAGGAATCGATAGGGAATCAGCTCATGCGTATCTGCGAACAAACATAGTCCTGAATAGGGTTTGACCAGACGAAGATATTCAAAGTCCGGAGCGTGTTCATGAGCGAAAACCTTCTGGAAAATTGGCGCCAATCAGGTAATACCTTGTGCAAGGGCCAGTAGCACACTAAGTCGACTCGTCATGCAGCAACACATATTCGCGACTCGATAGGCCAAATTTTATGACTTGGAGCGAGAACTCAGCGTGAGGGAGAAAAATAAAATAGGCGACATACCGTCTCCTGTCTTCAGTTCATAATATCTCGTAGTCGGAATAGCTTCACCATTGACGTGGGTAGCATTTGTAGACTCGAGGTCAATAATATAAGGCCTTGCAGGGTCGTTAACAGACCAAACCGTTTAGACTGTGAAGGACAAACTTGATAACTGCCTTTACACCACCGAATTCGTCCTTTTCTTGCACTTGGCGGTCTGCGATTCAATCATGCACAGTCAACAGAACAGAAAAAGTGACTCTGAAGCGACATACGTTGGATAACCGCGTGCTGTTTGGAACAAGAAGGATGTTCGATAAATATATCTGCAACTGTCTTGTCCCTCCCCACCAGGTAGGCACTCTGCCGGTGAATGTGAAGGAGTGCTGTGATACAAAAAATCAGTGACCGCATAGTTGAGACGAGACCACCAATTACTCTGCTCCTCACTCCCTTTGAAAACATACAATCTCCATCCCAACGTGGGTTTTCTGGCCTCTGGAGGCTCGTTGTATTTGAGAACGGTACTCGTCCCGTCGGCTGCTTTGACAGTATTCGTGGCAGCTGCAAGCAGTCCAGATGGGTTAAAATTTGGTTTAAGCTTATCGACCGGGCTCTTGGAACGGGATGGAGAACGAGAGCGACGGTTGGGTGAGGCAGAACGACGTGAATGTGTTGCGGGATCCCTACTGTTCTCGCGGTGGCGACGGTCGCTGCGCGCGTCATAGTCCCTGTTCCGGTCACGGTCCCTCCTACTTTCACGGTCGCGGTCACGGTTGCTGTCCGGTTCTCTATCCCTCCTCCTCTTCCCGTCGTCGTATTCGCGCCTAGATCGTCGATCTTCAGGGTATCCCCGCCCATCCTTTCTCCGTTCCCCATCCCGTCTTGGGCTTCTTTCTTTCCTGTAGTCGGTACCATAACGGCGGTCGTGGTATCCACGCCGACCTTCACCGTTACTCTTGCTCCGCTCGCGGTCATTGTCGTTGTATCCGCGTTTTAGGTCGTTGTCCCGGCCATGATCACGCGAGTGAGGGTACATGGTAAGGAGTTGTGGGAAACAATAGCTGTGTTATGTTTTGTCCAAACTTTTTGGCTGTTCTTTTCAGAGACTTGGCGATTCGGTGATCCATTCCCAGGCAAATCACTTCGCAGAGGGCATCTGCGTCGTGTTTCCGAATATCCATTGCCCCTCTGGCGAGATGTACGTTCTGGCCCAATAGTCGATTTCTTTGCATTCCGTGCTACTACGCCTCAGAAAAGAGCCGTGTCGCCGATATAAGAGGTCGGCTTCGTCTACTTGAGTGGTCGTTGCGTTCCTCCAGGCATGGTCGATAACGTGTTCGGCATACGATAAACCATACATTTATAGAGCGCAGCGTTTTTCGGCCTCCCACAAGGATGCATGGCAAGAAGTCATAATCGCGTTCGAGAACGCAGGAGTCAGGACCGAGTTGCTCGCGCGGATATGTTCGAGTAAGTCGGGAACCCTTAACGCGGCCAAGATAGCAGCACTGCGCGCTGTGACTCCAGACATGAAAGAAGCAATGGAGATTGGCTACGACTGGGATCCCACCTGGAAGGAGGTTGACGCACTAGGCTTTAAATCAGCGATGGTGCATCTCTTCCAGGTAAGTCATTGATATCTAGACAAGCGCCTTTAACGTGATTTTGAAAGACATGCTAAGAGTTGCACACAGCTATCACGCGTTCTATTGCTCTGGGCCTGGATCTTCATGAATCTTGTTTCAGTCAAAAGATTGTCCAACAATACCACAATCTAAGACTTCTCTCGAATATACAAACCCGTGACGACGTTTGGTTGCTGCTCATGACTGACACCGCTGAATGTTGTCCCATTCATCCGACCAAGGTGTTTTAAACGAAAAGAGGTGGATGGGTTCACGATTGCATTCACCATAATTCCTCTCGCTTGTGGTATCAGACGCTGTCCAGTTTTCTGCCCCCCTCTCCTCTTTCTGACATTGTATTTGTGCCTGTGGTGACGATCTCTGCCTACTAATTTCCTCACTCTTCGTTTCACCTTGGACTTTTCCACCTCATTGTGTTTTGCTGCGCTGGTGACCACGTCAACGTCTTGTAGTCACGCGAGTGTGGGATGTGAGTTGACTTCAGTTGTGGGAAACAAGGCTAAGCGTAGTACTTTGTCCAAAGACTCCAATCAGTGAAACAATGTCCGGCTTGCGTCGCTCACTTGCTCTTTTCGGGGACTTGGCGGCCGCACGACGGTCTTTTCCAAGGCAGAGATACAGCACTCTCGCTGAGGTTCGTGTCCTCGATGTTCTCTCGGACAGTTGGATATGACCTTCAATGTGACCCTCGGCATTTGGCAGGATGTACGTTCTGACGCTACGTTCCGGATTCCAATAGTCGACTTCTCGGCGTTCCGTACCACCGCACCACTCTCAGAAAAGCGCCGTGTCGCCGATGATATTGTGAATGGTTTCAAAGAGGTCGGCTTTGTCTACTTGAGTGGCCACGGCATTCCTTCGGACATGATCGACAATGTGTACAGAAAGGTAAAAGCTTAATACGACAACACACAATAAATCATACGTTCTGCAGAGTGCATCATTCTTCGGAATGCCACAGGAAATCAAGGTGAGAATTCTGAGTTTGCTACCCGAACGATGGGATTGAGGGAGAATCCAGGACCAAGTCGCCTGGGACGACCCCCGTGCCAACCGAGGTTATGTTAAAGTAGGTCGGGAACGTGTTACACAGTCTTCCGATGCATCCGAGATAGCAGCCCTACGTGCCAAAGCTCCGGACACGAAAGAGTCGATAGAGATTGGCCGTGACTGGGATCCTATCTGGAAGAATAAATGGCCAAAGGAGGTTCATGCACCAGGATTTAAGCCAACAATGCTTCATTTCTTCCAGGCGAGTCGTCGCTGGTCTGTCCGCACGACCTTTCCCTCATGGTCTTGAAGACATGTCACGAGTTGCACGTGGCCGTTATGCGTTCCATTGCTTTGGGGTTGGATCTTCAAGAGTCCTTTTTTGATCAAAGGATAGACCAACAGGAGCATAATCTGCGACTTCTCTCGTATCCTTCCATGCGCACCAAGTTGCTCTCACAAGAGGGGCAAGCAAGAGCTGGCGCGCATTCAGGTGCATTCACGACCTTTTCTCGGTTTAGACGAAGCTCTTCTTAACCCATGTTTACAGACTACGGAACTATAACTTTGTTGTTCCAGGACTCTGTGCGCAAATATAGATAGCTCGGTGTGCATCTCCGCTGACTTGCTTGATTCCAGGTTGGAGGACTAGAAGTTCAAAACCCGCATACCCGACATTTTCAGCCTGCAAAGCCTATCGTATGTCTGGATCCCAAGTGTTCTGATTAGAGCCCTAACAAACCCGTCTAGCCGGGGACAATCGTCGTAAACGCAGGAGATTTATTGGCTCGTTGGAGTAATGACGTGCTCCGCTCCACGCTTCATCGAGTGGTGGCTCCACCTGCGCAAAAGATTGGCGACTCGGAAGGTATGACACCAGCCCGTCAATCGATTGCCTTCTTTTGCAACCCCAACTTCGACGCGACTATCGAGTCCCTACCGTCGTGTGTCAGTGCAACGAACCCAAGCAAGTACGAGTCGGTGACAACCGAACAGTACATTGTCGGGCGTCTGGCTGCTACATATGACTAACATGTCCTTGTACACTCCCGTATAAACTTTGAACAAAACTGGTAACAAAAAAGATCGTGAATCCACCTCTTCATCTCTACAGAAAGGACCATGAATGATGCCTCTTACAAGCAAACATCTTCCGGAAGACACCTGCCGAAGCGCCGTTTTCGCTGAGATACCATCCTCGGTTGCCCTACGACCGGTCTATGCCGCCTACCTCCCTCGACAGAGCCCTTCAAGCCCTGCTGGAAGGTGCCATGGAGGTCCCCGCGAAACATGGTTAAAAGATCTGCAGATGTTTTGGCTTCGCTAGGCCCTGCCCCGAACAGAGCAGGCGTCGGATTCGGAGACATATCTCGAGGGATCATTACGGGCGAATCCGGGCCGGCTGTTGCCCCAGGATAGTTTCCCTGCCAGTCTACCATCACCCGTGCGATGCCCTGTGCAAGCAACCTCTGATATCCGCTGGAGGCCACAAAGTCCTGGTTCCACTGCGATGCGCCGGTGCGTGAGGCAATGGCCTGGTTCAGCGCGTTCAAGTCGTTGTCGGCGATGCCAAAACCGAGAAGGGCGTGCAAGAAGACGAACAGGCAACAGATGAACAGGAACGGGATGATCCTATCCCAAAGCCTTTGAGGAAGCTCAACGTGGCTCGTGAGGACGTCGACTGTAGCTCGCCGGGTCGGGACCGTTGGAAAGGATTGGTGGAGCGGGAGCCTGAGCGTCCTGACCTCGAGTCCAGCTCGCCAGCCGGGATTCGACGATGCCCACATGTCGGTGTCGTGCGTGGTCTTTCTTTTGTTGAGAGCGTCTGCTGCTCAAAGTAGTCCAGTCTAGAATTCCAATACTGTCCCGATGCCGTACCAGGCGGTCTTGCCGCTCCGGCTTGTACCAGATATGCCATCGCTTGCATGTTTGGTCCAAGATCGATGAGCGGCACGATGTATGCTCCAGAGAACTTATGGCCGGGCTGGGGTATTGGGCTGGTGAGTCCCGTATCAAGTTCGCCACAACCACAGCTCTTCATCTTGTCTATTTCCGTTGGGGAGAGTCACACCCAACCATTCGGCATCAGTTTATTCTATCTTGCGCGGGGAGGTTGGTCACTATTTCGAGACAGCGCTCTTGTTGCGCCGATGGTATCCTTAACTAAACGCGCCAAGGGTGGCTCCACTCAGTGGGGATGCAACGTTGTCATAACGGCACGGGGACTGGCCCGACTCATCGTTCGATACATGTTAACAAGGTTTATCAGGCAGATGCACGGTACGCCGCAGTGTTATCTAGAGGCGAACTGAACCCGCTTCTTCCGCAGTGTGAGCAAAGTGACGCAAGGCGGTGGCTATTTTCATACAGAGTGCTTCGATTCCATACTCCCTCGGACACCTGCGAATGCCGTGCTGTCAGCTGTGGGTATACTAATGAAACGCGTGGCATCACTGCCGCAAGCGGCTCTCCGCCAGCATTACCAGTTTTAGGGAAATAAGCAATAGGCCCCACTTGGAACGATTCCCATGAGTGAACCGAGGTAAGTCGCATCAAGGCGTCATTACGTGGCCTGCATAAGAGAATGCTGTGGTTTCATCACCGCTAACTGCAGTGTCATAACATGCCTCGTTGGGTCGTTTCGAGCGTGAACGTGGAGCCAGGTAACGAACTGCCTCAGTAGTGCAAGCATATCATAGAATAGATATCTATGTACAGAATGATACTTATAGTTCAAACACGACAAAGTGAATATGCCTAAACAAAAACCCTTGCAACGTTTCGCCACCAAAAGAACCTGTGCTCGAATTCATATCAAAGTATGAAATAGTCGTGGCATGCTCTGGCATACTCTCTTCAAAGCCACCCTGGCAGTGGCTATCAACGGGCCCGGAGGGGTCGAGAAATAAATGGGATAAAGCGAGGGGAGGGAGTCTGGTTGGACACCGTGCTTAGAAAAATAGATATGTCGTGATAAACACGCCGAGCGCTATGATGATAACCACCTGTAGTGGTACACCCTCCTGGTGTATAACAGTGTCGCGGTCCACCACGGTCCCCATTTCTGTTCCCCCGTAGTACGTGCTCGCGCCATCCTCGGAACTTGCATATCTTCGTTTGTATTCGGATGGAGCGAATGACTCGGGTGCGACTGATTCTGGTGCTGTAGAGCTTGGGTCTGGCACTGCGGCTAGCAGTGTACGTAGGCGCTGTATCTCGGCTTGGGCGTCGGTAAGCTTGAGCTCGAGTTCGCGATTAATTTGAACGGCCGGCGCAGATGGCGGGGGTGGCGGCGGCGATGGCCGAACGTTGACAACAACGCCGGACCCGTTAATAGAACGCTGGAATTGAGAGGATTCTTCTCTTGAATCCTCGCGGTACAGGACATCCGGTCCCGGTTCCCGGGGTGGGGTCACTGCACGAGGAGCGACGGGTGGTGGGGACACTGGTGGTGGTGGTACCTTGTAGGTGGCGTCACCCTAAAAGTCAAGAACTTAAGCACCGGAATAAAGCTCGAATGACCGAAACGTACGTCAGAGGGGAAGCGTCTGGGGGGCATCACGCTCGAAGGCTCCTCAAGGTGGTCTTCCTCATCTCCCTCCTCAATTTGGCCCTCTGGTGGGAGATACACGACCCGGAGCTTCTGCTGATATACCTTCCACTCTTCACCAGCGCCAGTCGGGACGTTCCACTAGAGAGCGGTGAGATGGAGACTAAGATACAGAGCAGGGGGGTTCTCACGATATCCTGGAGATCTTTTGTTTCCTTGTCGGGTGTGATGAGAGTGCTTTGGATTAAGAACTTGTCCTTGCATTTGATGGAGAGGGGGGGTTCCTCCTTCATTGGCTGAAGCATTACTAAATGGGAGGTGGTTGAGATGAATAACAGACGGTGCTGCATGAGGCATACCGGAGACTTCGACGCTATCGCCTGGCTCGATTCTGCCAGAGTTGGGCCGAACACAATAGAGCTGATAGATGTCTCAAAACGGTGTGGGGAGATGAGAGAGGGCAAGACGAACTTTAGGAGCAGTAGTTTTGACTTTGAAAGCGACTGGGGAGGCATTCTGATTTGAGACCAATAAGACTTTTTTGACGAGCTGGGTGAACGGTCCTAGAAGAAATATGAGGCCAGATGGGGTAGAAGATGAAAGTGTACAGACTGTTGAAGCCCAAGGCGTTGTTTGGGATGAGATGGACGGACATGCTTGAGTGAGGGGGCGGTAACGTTGCAGTTTTGAGCGGAGTTGGTAGAGGCTTGGGTCTTTATTTCCACCCGCGGCGAGGATCACACACGCTCAAATAACTCGTGTACGGTGCATGCTCTATTTGATGATATCCACAACATGCGCTCAACTGCCAGCTCTTATCCCGAATACGGCTTCAACGCTGCGTGCACGAGCCTCAGATCGGCAATGTCCTTCACCTGCTCAATCAGTCCCTTGAGTGGCTCCTTCACGACGACTTCCCAGTGTGCCTAGACCGACAACAACAACGTGGGCGATCACCTCGAGCGAACCCGCCTCAACGTACCTCTACACTGTCCCAGCCCAGGATGCCATGATATAAACCGACCTCGTCAATGACCGGAGCCCAGCAGTCTCCGTGGAAGTCGACCTTCTTAAACTCTTGGTGAATCTGCTCGATCAAGGATTCCAACTTGGCAGTATCCTCGGGCTTGTACACTTTAAACGTGACAAATTCTGTGATTGGTGCGCCAAAGGCCTTGGTCTCTTCAAACGCAACGTAACGAGCCGACAACGGTTCAGAGTCCAAAGCAGGACGAGCCAGGGCTTGTAGCTCTTGGTGAATGGGCCGCTTGGAAAATTCCTCGCGGGCCTGTCTTGACTCCCACTCTGGTCCGACGAGTCACTGATGCTGCCAGATGACCAGACGATAAGAAGATTACCATTCACCCAGAAAACGTTGGTGGAGTCTTCGGTTTCGTATCCGACGTAAGACCTTGAACACGCGTTGATCGATAAGCGCCCTGATATCTGAGCGAGACCTGCCTTATTGCCCCCGGTTGTTGGCTGATAATAGCGAGGGCTGGATCAAGGCTCACAGAGCCAGACAGATACTCTTTGGATGCTTTGAAGTGGATGATCTTAGCGACGGGCGACATGATTCGGGCAATGACGGTGCTGCGGAGGATACCTCGATACTGATCAATCTTATACTCAACAGGTAGATGACCAAGGAATTTGCCGGTATGGCACTGTGACGTCACTTGACAGTGTCAGCAACGATGAGCAAGTTTACTTCCACTGATTATGCCGCCTTCTTCATTTCAGGTGAGCCACACCCTCGGGCGGATATGAATGACTGACTATACCCTATCAGGCGCGGTATGCTGCACGTAAGTTCATCTGGTGGGAACTTTGAACATGGACTTTAACTCATTATAGCATCACCCATGGTGCCATGACCCGTAAGTCCCTGATATTATCTATCTGGCCCTCGCCGGACCAATGTCGAACAGCCGTCGATGTCGTCAAAACGCGTATCCAGGTCGACCCCGCCTATAAAAACCTGAACCTGCTCTCTGCCACTCGCTACGTCATCGCGAAACAGGGTCCTCGCGCTCTTCTGACAGGTTTTGGGCCAACCGCAGTAGGCTACTTTGTCCAAGGCGGTGCCAAGTTCTCCGGTTACGAGTACTGGAAAGCCAAATCCGTCCAATTGGTTGGTTCTGAAGACGCGGTCAAATACCGCACGGCAATCTATCTCGGTTCTGCCAGTATCGCAGAGTGAAACTTTGTTTCGCATACGCACTAGCGCGCTGATGAGTCTCCTTGTCGCCCAGATTTTTTGCGGATATCTTGCTTACGCCCCTCGAAGCCACAAGAATTAGACTCGTCTCTCAACAACACTATGCAACCGGTCTTGTATCCGGTTTCTCTCGCCTGGCTAGGGAAGGGGGGATCGCCGAGTTGTATGCAGGATTCATACCGATCCTTTGCAAGTTCGCTGAGTGATTCAGATCGACGGCACGATACTGATCAATTATTCTTTTCAGGCAGATTCCGTATGCCATCGGTCAGTTCACCGTGAATGAATTTTGCCACGAAATCGCTTTCCGCGCCATGTCCGAAGAGACAAGGAAATCTCTTTCTGCAGCGTCCAAGTTTTCCCTTCAGTTGGGTAGTGGAATCATTGCCGGTTTCGCGGCTGCAATCTTTAGTCATGTTGGTCTCGCATTCTTCTGTTCGATCAAACTAACCAGTGACTGCGTAGCCTGCTGATACGTTACTAAGTCAAATCAACAAGGGGCACGGCCCTGGAGGCTCCATGACACACAGACTTGCCGTGTTAGCCCGACAAGCAGGCTTCCGTGGGCTGTTTGCGGGATTGGGCCCAAGGATGATCATGACCGCGGGGCTAGTGTCTGGACAGTTCGTCTTGTACGGAAGCCTCAAGCAAGGTAACTAATGATCTTTCGACTCCGACATCGGTGCTGAATTGCTTCAGCCCTTGGTGCCCCTCCCGGCATAGAGATACATAAGGAAAAGAGCAAGACCTTTTGATTTTCGGGTATACGAAGATAAGACACACCGAAGTCGTGTATTCGATAGTGTCATACAAAAGAGGCTCCGCACAGCGTTTATTCCTCCGGATTTCTTCCTAGTACCTCTGCGAGTCGAGTCTTGACACCGGTTTGTTCCAAAGCCTCGTCACTTGTGAGATCCCATTTCAAAAAGCGTCGCGCAACTTCCTCGGCATTTTGAAGGTCCAATGTCTCCTCGTCGGTCATATTCTCCTCGAGCAGCTTACCAAGTTCGTGCTGAACCAGCAGGTCGCTCCATTTATTTCCGCGAATGAATATGAGAGTGTGTGGTGTCCGCGATTGCACATACCTGACATACTCGGCCCTTGTCGCGATGCGATGCGGAAGCCCGAACATCGCTGCGCATTGTGCAGCCTGGGATGAAAGCGATAAACCCGGTGTAACCCTAGCAATGCGTCAATTATGTCACATCATTTCGTACAGGCCAACAGATACCGGTATAAATACATAATCTTCTCTCCGGGCGCTGGAAAGTGAGAAGCGTTGTTTGATTGATGAGAGCCTGTAGCTTCCGTTCCATCCATGTCGAGTATATCGCCAGTGCTGGATGCGAAAATAACTTTCATGTGGACGAAATTGATGGGAACCTTGTGCGGGTCGAGCAGGCTCTTGCGAAAGATGTCATGAAAATGGGATGCGACGAGTACTTTGGGGCAGTCTTTGCCGCGGTTTAAGAGGTGGTTCAAGACACCACAAAACAGACCAGCCCCATCTGCGCATTTCAGAAGCCGTTTCTGCATTTAAAAGTTAAGACTAACCTGTCGCAATCGTTCCCTTACCGAACTCGTCCAGTAGAATCAGGGATTTAGAGGTACAGTTTCGCAAAGCGAACGACACTTGATTAAGATCTATCATGAATGCTGATTGGACCTTGCAGGGGGAAAGGGTGAGCGGACGCCACTCCTCAATTTGCAGCATTACTTTTGAAACGGACTCTCTAGTCTGGATCCGCGTGAAGACTGCTAAAATTCAGTGTTTCCCGCAACAGCACCATCGTACACACTTTTGTCGACTATCCCTAACGTAGCGGACTCTGCAGGGACAAAGCTATGAGAATCAGCAACGAAAGATCAATACATGCTGCACCGCTCACCTCCCGATCTACGAAATGCCCGTTGGCCACGGCCTAATCTGTCACGCGGTTTGGTACGCACCTGTGCCATGTACTGAATCAATGCAACCTGTCACCAAACTGAGCCAACGGACGACTACCACACATCATCTTGCTAACCTGTTTCAAATAAACGCTCTACGAAGATTAGAAACCATTCGAAATATAAGAAAACGACCTACTTTGCCGCAAGCATTCGCCCCAGTGCAAAGAATCACACTACTCCACGCAGTTTCAGCAACCATATCCGAACCCCTATCGTCTTCATAACACATTCCAAAGCCTACTCCACCAACAAGACGCGCGTCGTTGGGAACGAAGGTATCCACGATCTGTTCCTGGAGAGGATGCCTAATGCAGGAGTTGAGATGGCTGTTTCTTAGAAAACCAGACGAGCACACCTTCCTTGAACGATATCCAAAACAGGATCTTCCACCATCTGAGGGCGTCGATAGTCAAATGCTCTCGCTGCCTCTGCAAGCGAGAGCAAGCAGTCGAGTTCAGCGCAAACACTAGCCGCATCTTCCATGGCTGGTCCATATCGAAGGATCTTGTCCAATAATCCTTGGACGATTTCAATCTCCCGATCTACGCACTCAGCCTAGGAACGTCTGTAGAAAAAGCAACACATACCCACTATTGCTGGATGTAGATCCCCAATGTGGTTGTCCATTTCTGTAATAAGCCATCAAGACGACTTTTTCAGAGATAATGTGCTCCCCCGTACCTTGCATCTCCTGTGATTTGAAGTAGACGTGAGACCTGGGGTAGCCGTGAGTGGCGGAAACCAACGGGAGCACCGAAACCTACTCCGAAGAAAACTGGTAGAGAAGGGTGGGTTTATTTTTGGATATAGAATGTAGACTACACTCACCTGAAAACTCCATCCTTCCAGAACTTGGATTCCTGTCTCTGTCTCCCATTCCTCGCGCATCGGCACAGTGATAAGAAAACCTTTCCGAAAAATGGGTTCAGTCATGTTGGCCACGCGACAAAGTGGTATGCGAACCAAGCTGAGGGAAATACACGACGTTCAGCGATTCCGCGTAATCCACGGGAACAGTATGGGATATTTGTTCAGCTACATTTGACTGTTTTCCGTCAATGTTTGTTGTTGGATGAGAGGTATCGTGGCAACCAACCAAGACGGAATCAATCCCTCGGTAGACATGTTTTCGTTTGTCAAGCTCTTCGTCGACGTGTGGTCGGACGCACACCCGAGCCACCTCGGCTGAGTCTTCCCAATCAATCTATCAATGCCAATAAGGGTCCACGCCGCAAGCCAGCAGGAGAACGAACTAACGGTATCATTGACAAGATTCCCAACTTCCTTGAAAGAAGCCAGGTCCAGAACTGTCATCGACTACATCTTGTGAAAACCTGCAGGCGATGTTTACTGCGGTGAGTACTCACTCTCATCACGATATCCACATGTTTGCTATGGTGCAACTCCGCCAGAGCATTATGAATCATCGCAGAGTGATAAGTAAACTAGAAGCCGCTCGTAACAAGTCGTATCCGAGATGAGGAGAGACCGACCTTCACCAATGCTTGCCAATCAGAAATTGTCCCTTTCCCGGATCTAAGTGACCCCAATGTCCTAGGGATATTGGCAATGCCTTTCAGCTGACTCTGGAGCGCACCGGCCACCGGAAAGTTCTCTGCGTGCAAAAAACATTCAACTGCGTTATGCCTCGCCTCAAGTACCTGTAGTGACAATGATGGTCGCATGAACCACGTGCGAAGTAATGTGCGACCCAATGCAGTCCTGGTCGTGTTCAATATGGCTAAAGGGAAAGAAATGTGAATGGTAAAATAGTGGCATAAAAAAGGATAAACCGAAGAGCGACAGTCCTTCCTTGGTTTGATCGGAATGAGTGGTGGCATGGTTTTCGCTCTCAAACACCTGCAGGGAGCTACGAAACTTGACGTTAACATGGACCCATGGATGAGCAATGGAGAAACACTACCAGAGAGTATCTGCGTTGACGTGCATCACTTGGTCACTAACAAAAACTGAGTACGACACAACACAAAGAAAATGACATACAATGCTAGAGCTTCAATGCTGGAGACATCTAGTTCCGCTGTTCCGTCAGCATCGTCCAGTTCCCCTGTCGCTCTTTCGCGAGCGAGGAAGTCAAGAAGCGCCCCTATGGATGACATCTGTCCGACATCACTTCTGGGTTCATAATGCCTGTTACCTGACGCACACAAAGAGGCGCAGAGTCTAATGAAGCAAAATTTGCCAGACGTATGGCAGCGTTCCAACGTTCCACCGTAGGATCTCCGATAACTTCTCTTCTTTTGACCATAAAGTCGTATGCGTTTTTTGTTACGTTGGCCGAAGAAATGTCCGACATGCCCTCATGGTTTGAGTTCCAGTCGCAGTCCAATCGAGCAAGCATGTTCAACGATAACAACCTGCTCCTGCCCCTGGTAGGAACGAACTCTTTATGTGGTCTGATCTGCATAAGGCCACCCGAGGCCTCCGCTTACATGGAATCAAACCAAATCGTCGATATATGCGTCATCAGCGGACAGACCCACCATAGTCTTGCAACACCGAGATGAAGGAATCGTCTGCCTTTGAGCTGGTGAGTATAATAGCCGGATCTGAATGTTCCAAGACTATGATGGATTCAATACTTCGACGCCGAGGTGAATTACGCGACACTTGCCCATTTTCGTCAGGTCATAGTGAGCGCCTTCCGGCATGTCTTCAAGTACATATACAATGCATTTGATGGGATCGTAATACGCGCAGCCAACACCACCACTGAGAATGACATGAGATGAAACGCTACAAAGGATACCGGACTCACTGCTGGCAAAATACGCTCAGACAAATCTGGAAGTGATTTTGTTCGAAGGGTAGATCATATGAATTCCGACCTTACCTTTGCTGGCTCGGATGAATCTGAGTTTTCTAAATCATATTCACCCCCCGAATCCGGTGCGTTGTCCCATCTGACGCGCTTCGCGTTCATCCCTACTCCGGAACTATGGTCTCCTTCATTTGCTTCGCTTTGGGATCCACGCTCGGTTGTGGATTCGAGCGTTGCCCGTGAACGCTTTGACCCAGACCTGGGAGACATCCAGATGACTTGCAGCAAGGAGTACCAGATAGTACAAACAGGGGACGACACGCACCAAAAAGACAGCACGTGATCGTGGATGCGGTAGGTAGGGTCAACTGATGCATTTATTATCATGATAACAAGGGGACGAGCTAAGGGACAACGGTAGGAATTTACTTCTTCATCCGTAAGAGCTCCTTCGTGTCCTCTCCAGTGACTATCAACAATCAGTCAAAAAGACGAGCACGAGTCCTGAGTGGACACATACCGTTTAGTAGTAAACTTTGAGCATCGAGCATGACACGGTTCCCGGATGCAGCCAATATGTTTGCGATGTCACGAGCGGCTTCTAGACGCCGCAGTTCAAGGAATCCTTTGTTCGCCCGCATCGCTTCACCAATGAGCTCTGCGCTGCGTGCTTCTCCTTGGGCGCGGACAATAATAGACTATCAGAGAAAAGTCAATGCGGGATGGATGGGAAGAAGTTAATAAATTACTTGTTTCTCTTGTATGGCTTGGTCGACTAAGAACGCTGCTCTGAGTGCAGTTTGTTGTGCAACCTTTAGAATAGCGATCAGTGATGACACCTAGAACTATAAGAGGAAACCAACCTGTTTTGCTTCGACGGCATGCGTAAATTCAGGGGAGAACGCGACGTGTGTAATCGAAACATCATCCAGCACAAGGTTGAATCGCAGAGCTCGAGTGGTAAGATTCTCGCGGATTAAACGCGAGACCTAAGATGAACCATCAGCGAACTCTCCCAATGGATCCAATGACTCATTTAACCATTTCACGCTGAGTGATAAGCTGGCTAGCGTTGAATTGTGCGACTACACTTTTAAGAACTTCGTTGACGATGGAAGGAAGTACACGTTCGTCGTAGTCCTTCCCGAGCTCACGGTAGATGCTGGGTAGCGCAGAGATAGATGGTCTTGATAATACTCTGCAAGTAATGTTCACCATTTGTAAATCTGGTGTGTTTGAGAACAATGGTCGCCAGTAATAAGAGACGCAGACCTTTTGTCCCAGTCAAACTCGCCACACTCCGGGGCTTGGCGCGTATATCAAAAACGATAGGTGTTTCGAACCAAGGGACCTGGAACGACTGAACGGCCATAAAGCACGACACGGTAGCGTACATACCATGAGATGCGTCCCTTCATTGTAAACTTCGTCCTTTACACCGTGAAGACTTTACCAGACAATGAGTGAAAGGTTGGCCCCAAACCCAGTTAACCACCCTTACCGCGTGTACTTGATAGCGCGATGACCACCATCAACTTTGGACGATACAATATGATTCTTTCAGTGGTTTGAGACGAATGGAACGACGCACCGTTGAACAGACTGGCATTGAGAAGCAACCCACCACCAACGAGTGCAATAATTAAACCTCCTCCGGCGAAAAATCGACCAGGAGGACCACCCCCTCCCTGACTCCCTGCCCGCTGCACCTGCTGTGCGAACCGTCGAAATGCCTCTTGGCTGTTCATGAGGGAACGGGGATTTCGGAAACTCCAGTATTGGTTCTCACGTGAGTGATGGTCTATTTGGCATCCGCTTACGTCACACAGGTAGTAACTTAATGACGCCTCGACCACTCGAGGAAAGAGGAAGCATGCAGTATGAGTGTTAGGAAAGGAGGGAACGGAAGACAAAGGTGATTGAGTGGGAGCAGGCACCAACGATGCAGAAGGGATTGAAGCATTCCCATGTCACGTGACGACGAGTATATATTTCCAATCTCCTTTTCCTGTCTCTCAAAAAATGATCACTGAGAGCGACGTAGCAAGCAATGTGGTATGTGCCTATGGAGGTGGTCGAAATATGAGTTGACGATATTTTCATAGCTTGGCTGGATATCGATTTCATGCTGGTGGGTTTCCCTGCGATATCGACACTAGACGGTTAGTAACGCCGGATAATCGCAGGATCGTTGTATACTCTCCCCAAGTCATAGAAAACTATCAACTGCAAAGTGGAGAGGGCTTATCTCTCTCCTTTGTATACATATGGCTGCTGGGCGATCTGTGCAATCTATGGGGTGCTGTTCTGGCACACCTGCTCCCTACGATGATTATTTTGGCTGTCTATGTCAGTGCCCTGAACGATTCCAAACCATTGATCTGACGGATATTTGATAGTACACTCTTTGCGATGCCATGCTACTTTTCCAGGTATATTACTATCGGTGGAAGGAACGGTCTAGAAGAACTCAACTCCTACCAGCGGAGGAGGGTCCCACGGAGCAATCCTGCCTGCTTGGTGACAATGCTCTAGTGCACGGGTCCGAGGCTCGCCCGACCTCTGCGCTATGGGTGTTAATGCAGTACGGTGCAGCCATGGCATTTGTCACGGCCACCGGCGTTGTTGCATACCTAATCAGTTGGCGGATAGAGAAAGGAGAAAACGCTGTCCTGCAGACGGACACTGCCCTCGAGTGGAAAGTTCAAGCTATTGGATGGATGAGTGCCTTGTTATACCGTGAGTGGGAGGTTGATACACTTGCGAATCAAGCTGAATGTAGCCCAGTCGGGGCTCGTGTGCCACAAATATGTAAGTGAGAGATTAGAATGGAGAGCGTAGTCTGATGCGGCCGACAGCCAAAAACATGAAGACAAGATGTGAAGGGCTTGCGCCGGGAATGTTTTTGTTTGCGATCCTCGGAAATGGGACGTATGCGTTGTCAATTGTTGCTGCATCGATGGAACGGGCGTACCTGATAAGGAATGCAAGCTGGCTTGCAGGTATGGTTCGTGTGAGAGAGACGAAAGAGAGCGCTGACGGATGTTGTAGGAAGTGCGCTGACAATCTTCCTTGATCTGATTGTGGGTGGATATGATGGCCACGTTTGTTGGAGCAGGGCTGAGTGTGTGTTCGACAGGTACTTTGTCAGTTCTTCTATTACGAGTTCGTGTCTCGCCAGTGGGGCTGGGTTGATGTCGTTTGAGCTGAGATGGAGAGGGTGGGAATGTCTGCCTCGTTGTTGGTCCTCGTGTTCAAGTTGTTGTTTTGCCGCTACACGTTCCTGCCAAAATCGCCTGCTGGGGTGAACATGCGACTGGCCTCGTGCGCCTCCTCCACCGCTGTATTCCGCAGCTTTTCATGGATATCATTCATCGCTGGATTCTCCCCTCTGATACAAGTATTTAAACAACCGCGTCCTTGGCTACGCCCCGCTCAATCATGCAGTGCCCTCGTCTTGTCCGTGGCGATAGTGCTCTTCGCCACGATTCAAAGCTCGCAGATATCCCATCTACCTCTGATTCCAGTTCCCCTCCGCCCCCCTACGAAGATATCCACTTTGTTTCCAAACCCATCCCCCTCTCTCACTTCTCCGGCGCAATCGACTCTCCCCGTTCGAGCGCTCTGCCGTCCACTGGCCTTTCCAGTGGCCCCCACGCCTCGATCTCACAGCTTAGGGAGGCGCTCAACTCATTGGACACTCAGGTGGCTTCGCTGCTCAATCAGCGTCAAGAACTTGAGTCGCATCTCGAGCAAGCCGTTCGCTCTCAATCCCCCATCTACCGTCTTCCCGAAGAAATCCTTTCTTCTATATTCGTCATTGGGGTGTGCCAATCTGGAGACCAGGATTCGTTGCTGGTACCCAGCTTAATGCTCGTATGTCGCTACTGGAAGGACGTAGTCATCAACTCCCCAGATCTATGGTCTACCATTTGCATTAGCCCCCATGATTCCCTCGAAAAGGCTCGTCGCAAGTTGGCCCGCTCCAAGTCTGTCCCTCTCGACATCACCGTCAACTTTACCCCCCGAGCAGAGAACGCGTCGGGTCTCATGGAGAACATCATCCGTGCGATGGATCTCCTTCGTCCTTCCCTTTGGCGCACAAGGTCTTTCCGTCTTAGCGTACCCAATAGACCTCAGGCGCATGCTGCGCTTATGCGTTGTAAGGAAGATGCGCCTCTTCTGGAAACCCTGTCGATATGTATCTTTCATTCCATGCAGGAAGATCACTACTCCTCACCCTGTCTCCCGCTTTTCAACGGCCGTACCCCGCGTCTCCGATCATGTTCGTTCACCTCGTTCAACTTTAGCTGGGACAGGCGGATCTTGACTGGGTTGCGTGTCCTACAACTGGGTGGATACTGGAACGGTTTCTCTCCCTCAGTCGACAGACTCCTCGAGATGCTTCGCAATTGCCCACAGCTTGAAGAGCTCGCCTTGCGCAACATGTCAGACGCGGATCCGGATGCTTTCATGCATTCGGAGCCGGAGTTTATGTCCAACAAGGTTGTGAAGCTACCTCACCTTTCTAAGGCTTCTTTCTATTATTCCGGAAATTTGCGTGTTCGCATGCTTCTGAGCCAGATATCGTTCCCCGCACTGGAGTCACTCGAGTTTTGCTACCTCGACAATTTAACGCCCATCCTCGAATACCTCAGACAGCAGTCTCTCACATCACTCCCTCTCCGCCATTTGCGTATCGAATCTAGCTTTTTCAACGAATCCAAATTCGCAACCTTGTTAAAGCGGTTGATGTCACTCACGACATTGGAGCTAGTTGATATCGAGGATGTATCGAGCTTCCTCCTCAAAGTAAGTCCTCGTTAGCCTATATTTCAATCAACTAACTAAGCGATGTAGAACTTGTCCACCCCTCCCACGTCGCATCCTTGGGTATGTCCCAAGTTAGAGCGTCTATGCCTCGATGGATGCACAAGCGTGGATTGGGATTCGCTGCGTGGGCTAGTAGAGTCTCGCCTCTCCGGCAAACCCTCGCAGCTATCCTCTGCTTCTGCGTCAGCCCTGCGTGGTATATCAAGCGCGTCAGCTTCTGCACATGTTTACGCCCTTACTGCGGGACGCAGTAGTCCAGTCCCTGCACCTCGTCGGCTGACGTCGGTTGACGTGATGCATTGTCACCAGATCAACAAAGAGATGATTCAATGGCTCAGGATGTATGTCCGCGACGTTTGCTGTGACCCAGCCAAGAGTGGTTGGGGTGGCCTTCCGTGATCGTTTTCAAGCAATGGACCTACCTTTTTTCACCGATCAAGCTCTGTAGCCGTTACATTCTTAGACGACGGATGGTACGCTTTCCCTTTTCTATGTACACCACTCCCTCCGATACCTAAACACACGAGAATGATACATACAATCTTGCTTTTCCGAAATTTTTGGATATAACGGATTCTATGTATTTTTCAATATTATCAACATGCAGGCGAAGGCGATTTGGCTAGAGGATCCCTTGTTACTCGTTGAGATAAGCCAACATTGACCTGCGCCAATCCTCCTCTTTCTTGTAGACTTTTGCAAATCCCCGCCTCCCTCTCCCGATTTGTGCCTTTTTCTTGCGTAGTTCCTCTGCAGATCTAATATGAGCAGCTAAAGCAGCCGCGCCATGGGTAACACGTTTTTTGGATTGCTTGTAAGGGCCCTCGGTTTTCGCCTTGAGACCAATACCCAAGCGATCCGCTTTTAAAATGGTCGGTAATGGGGTCAACAACGACTGCTGCATATGAGGTATGGATGTCTGCACAGCCTGCGTTTGCACCGACGGTGAGACGACATCCACATCCTCCTCCACACCCTCTGCCTCAGAATCCGATAGCGTGAGGTCAATCACCTCACGCGTCGTCTGTGAATCCGGCACCCCGACGGCGTCCTCGGCGTGTGGGACGTGTGCGCCCAGTCCCTCGCCCTCACTCCACCCACTCCGCTGCAGCATCCCGAACCCCCTGTTTGACGGGCCGATGTGCAGCCAGACCGGAGGTCGGAAGCGGTCCTCGGCTGGTTGCGGCGGCGGGTCGCGCGCGAGCAGGTCTGCGAGGGACGGCGCAGGCGCGGACGGTGTCGGCGGCTCTGAGCGCAGCGCCTTGCGGATGAACCAGTCTGGGGAGGTCCGTGGCCGTGTGGGGCATGCCTCCCGGGCGGGGCTGGGTGCGCGCGACGGACGTGGAGGCGGGGCGGAGGCGGTCAGCGCGCGGTACCACGCGGCCGTCGTCGCCGACGCTGGTTTGTCCTCCGTGGCATTGTGCAAGGAGGGCGCGCGGAATGGGACGCCCCATTCATCATAGGAGACGGTCGCGGAGACAAAGGTGGGTGCGGCGCGGACGCGACGCTGTGCAGAGAACGAGGATTCTGTTTGCCATGGATCGTCATCGTTGGTTCGTTGGCCCGTCTCGCGTTCGAGCTGCTCGCGGTCAGCGGGGTCGTAGTGGGATCGGATGATGTGTGCGACGGTGGCCATTGTGCTGCAAGCAGATGCGTTAGCAGATTTATCAGAGCTAGTGATTAGTCATGCCTGGTGTCCATGTTGGATTCATTTGATTGAACTATCTCAACTGGCAAGATGGCCGAGCGGTCCAAGGCGTGTGACTCAAGCTTTCAAAGCTTGCCTGCTGGTGCGGGTTTCTCATCTCCGTATGGGGGCGGGAGTTCGAATCTCCCTCTTGTCAATACTTTTTCATTAGCCCAATTGCCCAATAAGACAATGGGTCACTGGCGTTTCGATAGTAACCGTCGTGGTGGTGTCACAGGAACTTGGCAGGCTCGGCCTCGTTAATCTCATGTGAATCTTTTTGATGCTGTACATGCTTAAGTTGTTTCTGACTCCATCTCGGCCGGAAAGGTGAGTATCGAGGGGCCGAGATACCGACGGATCAAGTTTCTAAGAAATATCGGGCCATTGCTGTTGTGCTCCATTTTACATTGCACGAACTGCTACCCAGCAAAACATCCGTGACCCTTGCCACGATAAGCGAGGCTCTGCGGCCGTGCATCCTATATCACCGCAGGTCCGAACTTCAGGCTGGGAACGGTATATTTGTTTCAACTAGGTACACTAATCCAATGAATTTGCTATATGCCAAGGGTATGCTAACTTGAGGTGGATATGGTAGGCAAGGGGTGATATGTTAGGCATTACTGATTGGAATGTTACCGGAGCCATCGTACGAGAATCCTGTATGGCACATCAGACTTTCGCCAATGAGTGTGGTTGAAACCAAGTACCAGCAAACTGAGCCTGGACTGTAGACGACAAGTGAGAGCCGTCAACATAGCTATCGATGGGTGCTTCCGTAGTAAAGACTGTATCAAAGTTGGACACATCCTGTGAAAAAAGAATCAACCTCGGTCGTGCTCGTAAACTTAATAAGACAGCCTACCACGGGACTTGAGACGCTTGGTTTGAAAGGAGGTTGAATCTTCTTCTGCAAAAGCTTCTTAAAGTCAATGTGCTTCTCGAAGAAGGGATGCTTCTTGATTTCCTCGGCACCATTAACACCGAGACGCCGAGTGGGGTCGCGATCAAGAAGGCTCGTTAAAATGCTTCTGGCTTCCGAACCAATTTCAGGTCCGAAGACCAACGGGTCAGTAAGAATCTTTTGATACATCTTGTCGGTAACCTCTGTATCCGGCAGGTTAGATGAAATTCCGTTATACTGACATTCGCGCACCATCATAAAAGGGAGGTAGCCCCGAAAGCATCTCATAAAGCAGGACTCCAAGGGTCCACCAGTCGATCACCTTGTCTGTGAAGCGGGTGTCACGATAAAGGGAAAGGAGTGAACAATAAATTATCTCAACTGTATCCTTGACCGTTGAGGATCTCAGGTGCAAGGTACTCGGGTGTGCCACAAAAGGTGTTAGTTGTGTCAGAATCTTTCATGTTGAGCTTGCAGAGGCCAAAATCACAGAGGGCAATGTGACCAGTATAGTCCAACAGAATGTTCTCCGGTTTCAGATCGCTGTGCAAGGTCTTGAGATAATCCCTCAGGAGTGAACATGACTGACATACCGGTATACGACATCCAATTCATGGAGATGTTCAAGGGCGAGAAGAAGCTCGGCACTGTAGAAACGAGAGCGTTCTTCGTTGAAACGTTGTTCACGCTGCAAGTGATGGAACAGCTCTCCTCCATTGACGAAACTGAACAAGGGCGTGAATGCTCGTGTTAATATTGAAGATTATGTAGGACGCACGCGAGGACCAAATAGAGCTTCTGTTCGGATTGGAAGCTAAACTTGAGAGGAACAATAAAGGGATTATTGATGCGGGCAAGGACGAGGCGTTCGGCGAGTGTGTGTGTAATCTCTTTCCTATCAACGATGTGGGCTTTTCTGATAGTTTTCAAAGCATATATCCGCATGGTATCACGCTTCCTGACTTGCATCACCTGGAGAGAGTTAGTTTAGTGTGGGGATCAGACAAAAGTGATTACCTTGCCAAAGCTTCCCTTTCCGATTACGGTGATTAGCTCGAAATCATCAATTGATAGGGAATGGCCCTAAAAAGGATTAGAGGTGGTGTACATTATAGAACGAGACGAAGGCTCACAGAGCTCGGTTGATATGCGACGCCGATTTGGATCTTCCCAGTGCCACCAGTAAGATCATACCACTGGTCATGCCCGACGGTACCGACGTTATCAAAGTCTGGTGTGAATTTGATGCCGCCCATAAATAGGTCATTTCCCATGTCATCTGCTAAACCGTCATTTGCCACTTTTGGCTTTTCTGCTCGAAGGTAACATTGGATGGAGATCTCGGATGTGCGAGAGACGTCGCTAGTAGAGATGTGAATAGGCGGATAGGATGTGGAGGAGGACATACAATTGTGCTTGATACATGTAAAGAGGCTTTTCGAGGTCGCCGCCCAAGGGAGTGATAAGGACCTGATTTACGTCAAACTCCATGACAAGATAAGGCAACCACCAGCACTGGGAACGTTGGATGCTGTCTTTGGCGCTGTGACGCTTGGCAAGGCGTTTCTGCATAACACTGGAGGGTGAGACCGAGGCTGCAAGCTTTGCCTGCTGTGTAGAAAGGGCAGCCTGCACAGCAGGTGGAAGGGGAGTGCCGGGTGGGAGTGCGAGACCTTCCGCCCAAAGGACGCGGATGGTCAAGAGGCCGGTGCGCGAGGTTGGCTTTCCGTCGGGGTTGGCTGGTGTCGGTGTCGTTGAGCGTGGAGGGTCATCTGTGCCGGCGGAGAGCGTGGCAGTGGAAGCCTTTTTGGTGATTTTTCCAAGACCTTTGAGCATAGCGTGGTGTAAAGTGAAGTTGACGGCGAACTGAGGCCCTTTAGATGCCGATCACGTGGCCGTGCCGGATCGACTGACTTGGTTATGACTCCTGCCGTTGGGATTACGTACGCTGACGACTGGGTAATGTCGATGACCAACCGGAGCTACGTGGGCCGCTCAAAGTGCTATTTAATCCACTGACTTGCCGCCCACCATGGCGAACGTGACGCAGCTCCATGAAGGAAAAGAACTCAGACGTTGTCCACGTTGAGGAGAGCAAGGACGTGGTCTCTCCCGTGCCCTTTTCTCAGCTATTCCGGTAATCTCTCTCGCTCGTTTCCGCTGTCGAGCTCATCCTTTGCAGTTATTCTACTCGCTTTGAGTTGTTCATCGATGTCATCGGTCTTGTCGCAGCCGCTTGTGCAGGCGCTGCTCAGGTACCCCCTTTCTCTTCACGTAGCCTCCGTCTCACACTCCCGTCAGCCTCTCATGAGTCTTATGTTTGGAAATCTCACACTTGCCTTCGTCTCCTTTGGCACCGCAACGAACTATTACTACCAGAACCCCAGCAATGCTACCGCTTACCAGGAATTACAGGCAGCCGCCGTACTCTTTCGTCACAACGCTAGCTTGGATGCTCTATACCTTGTTCTTATCGGTACCACACTTTCCATTCCCCTGTCCTCTTACTCATCCTCTTCCAGGAATCGCTATGTTTTTCTGCACATACATCTTCATGGCCGTCTGGGTATACACCGGCGAAGTAAATGCTAAACGCATCCGCGAAAAGTACCTCCAGGCAGTCCTTCGTCAAGATGTTGCCTTCTTTGACTCCGTCGGCGCAGGCGAAGTTACCACCCGCATACAAACGGACACTCGTATGTCTCCCGGCTTTTTCTTATCCTTCCTTTCTCACTCCGCGCTGTTTACAGATCTCGTACAGCAAGGCATCTCCGAGAAGGTTGCGCTTGTCGTGAACTTCTCCGCCGCTTTCATTACCGGTTTCGTTCTTGCTTACGCTCGTAACTGGAGACTCGCCCTTGCAATGTCCTCTATCCTTCCTTGCATCGGAATCACTGGTGCTGTCATGAATAAATTTATGTCAAAGTACATGGGGTCCGTATCCCTCCATATCTTTCCTCTTTCTCCCCTTAGTCTATCGTAGAATTTCCCTCAAACAAGTCGCCGCTGGTGGTACGATCGCCGAGGAAGTCATCTCCACCATACGCACCGCCCACGCCTTCGGGACTCAAAATATACTCCGCCGTCTTTACGAGGTACACATACAACAAGCCTCTTATGCAGATGCCGTATCCACCATATTCCAAGGCGCTGGTCTCGGCGTTTTCTTCTTTATCATTTATTCTGCCTATGCCCTCTGTACGCATTCACTTTGCTGATCCTGCCTCGTTACTAACTCTCTTGCAGCGTTCCAGTTCGGTACAACCCTAATCAATCAGGGTCACGGTAAGCTTCAATATTTATCATTTTCAACGCGAAGTCCTCATGTTCATTCGAAGCAACTGCGGGTGACGTCGTAAATGTATTCCTCGCCATCTTAATTGGTTCCTTCTCCCTCTCCTTGCTTGCACCGGAATTACAAGGTGTGTTCCTACTTGTTGTTCTAATGTCGTTTCTCACTTTGCCGTACAGCCGTTACACATGGTCGGGTTGCCGCCGCTAAGTTGTTCGCCACCATTAATCGCATCCCACAAATCGACTCTGCCGACCCGGGCGGACTCAAACCAGAAAAGGTGGTAGGCGAGATCACCTTCGAGGATGTTATGTTCAACTATCCTTCTCGCCCCGACGTGCCCATTGTTAAAGGCATCAGTATCGCCTTCACTGCCGGCCGAACCGCAGCTCTAGTCGGTGCTTCCGGTTCTGGAAAATCAACTATAATATCCCTTATCGAACGTTTCTATGATCCGCTCAGTGGGTCTGTCAGACTTGACGGCGTGGATATCCGCAACTTGAATATCAAGTGGCTGCGCTCGCAGATTGGCCTAGTCTCCCAGGAACCCACGCTTTTCGCCACAACCATCAAGGAGAATGTGTCGCATGGTTTGATCAACACCCCCTATGAGCATGCTTTGGAGGAAGAGAAGTTCAAACTCGTCAAGCAGGCTTGTATCAAAGCTAACGCGGATGGTTTTGTTACCAAGCTGCCCAACGGTTACGACACCCTGGTCGGTGAACGTGGCTTCCTTTTGTCTGGTGGTCAAAAGCAACGTATTGCAATCGCTCGAGCTATTGTCTCCGACCCTCGAATTCTTCTCCTTGACGAAGCAACCTCTGCTCTCGACACACAGTCTGAGGGAATTGTACAGGATGCATTGGACAAGGCCGCTGCAGGGCGTACGACCATTACGATCGCTCATCGTCTGTCTACGGTCAAGGATGCCGATTGCATTTACGTCATGGGAGATGGCCAAGTTTTGGAGAAGGGGACGCATATTGAGCTGCTGGCAGACGAAAACAGCGCTTACTCGCGTCTCGTTCAGGCGCAGAGACTTCGAGAGAGCAAGGATGTAGAGGACGCCATCAGCACTGTGGCCGTCAGTGCTGAAATAGACATGGAGGAGACTACGGAAGAACCGCTTTCCCTCGATCGCAAGGAAACTATCCATTCTATCGCTTCCGATCTTGTTCAGCAGAAGAACAACGAAAGGAAGGAAAAGGAGGTCAACGAAAATAAGTATGGCTTGCCTTACCTCTTCATGCGGATAGGAAAGCTTCACCATAGTGAGTTATGGAGGTATGCAGTTGGCTCAGCTTTTTCTATCGGTGAGCTTGTTCCCTCAGATACCTGTTGGTTGAGAAAAATGAACCACTTCGATAGTAACGGGAATGGTCTACCCTGTAGTCGGCATCGTCTACGGCAAGTTTGCTTCGCAGGGCCGCATTTCATAATGTGCTCACGCTCTCTTAGCTATGGCTATTGCTGGTTTCTCTGAACTCGACCCTTCTGTTCGACAAGCGGATGGGAACAGGAACGCATTATGGTAGGAGGGTGTTTCGCTAGGTTAACCTGTCTGACTTTGGCGAAGGTTCTTCATTATTGCTATTGTCTCAGCGACCTCCCTAGGCTTCCAGACTTATTTCTTTGCATCTTCGGCTGCTCTCTTGACAGCCAAATTGCGCTCGCTCAGCTTCAAGGCCATTCTTAGGCAAGATAGTAAGTCTACGGTGTTACGTCTGTTACCCGCTATATGTCTCTCTCGACAGTCGAATATTTTGACAAGGAAGAAAATACCGTAAGCCGTGTTCGAGTACACCTGTTGACTATTCACCGTGTTCGTGTAGACTGGTGTTTTGACTGCTAATTTGAGTGAGAACCCGCAAAAGATCTTTGGTCTAGCTGGGGTCACGCTTGGAGCGTGAGTATACCTTTATGTCCCCTAACTCTCTGACTGGCGTATAGTATTGTGCAGGCCACCTTCACCCTAACCGGTGGATCGATCGTTGGATTAATCTACGCCTGGAAGCCCGCCTTGGTAGGCATGGGTACGTGATTCCGTTTGACCCAGGAGTGTTGCTAATGGATAACATTCAGCTTGCGTCCCCTTCCTTATCTCGATTGGTTATATTCGCTTGGTAAGTTTGGTATTTCTAAGTTTTTTTTTTCGCGTTCTGAGCGGTCACGAAGCGTGTCGTGGTCATGAAAGACCAAGCAAACAAAACTGCTCACCAAAGTTCGGCACATTTTGCTTGCGAAGCTGCCGCGTCCATTCGCACAGTCGCCTCTCTCACTCGTGAAGAGGATTGTCTCAGACTTTACAGTGAAAGTCTGGAAGAACCCCTTCGACAATCAAACAAAACCGCGACACGGAGCCACTTGTTATATGCCTTTTCCCAATCAACAAGCTTTTACATTATTGCCCTCGTGTTTTGGTATGGTTCACAACTTGTATCCCGTTTGGAACTCGACACACAGCACTTTTTCGTATCCCTGATGGTGAGTTAATCATGTTTTGCCGGTCTCGACTATTTACCATATTCCCGTAGAGCACATTATTTGGAGCAATGCAGGCGGGCAATGTCTTTGCTTTTGTGCCAGACATCTCTTCCGCTCGGGGTGCGGGGGCTGCCATTGTCAAGCTGATTGACTCCACCCCCGAGATCGATGCAGAGTCGTCCGAGGGCAAAATGTTTGAGGGAGAAGTCATTTCAGGCCAGATCCGATTTGAGAATGTGCACTTCCGATATCCAACACGGCCAGGTGTGCGCGTGCTGCGTGATCTCTCTTTCTCGGTCGAACCCGGCACATTCGTTGCTCTCGTTGGAGCCAGTGGTTGTGGCAAAAGCACAGTGTACGTTCAGTTGAAACCCGCTCTCTCTTCGCTTATGTGACCGCTCCCGCAGTATTCAATTGATCGAACGATTTTATGACCCTCTGGCTGGCCAAGTTCTTCTCGATGGCAAAGCCATCAACGAGTTCAACGTTCAGGAATACAGGAAACAAATTGCACTTGTTTCACAGGAGCCAGTCAGTACCATCTTTAAATGCGTTTTACACGATGACCTCAGGCGTAGTTTTCCGCAGACTTTGTATGCTGGCACTATTCGCTTCAACGTTTTGCTGGGGGCAGCCAAACCCGAATCTGAGGTTACAGAAGAAGAGGTCGAAGCAGCATGCCGTAACGCCAATATTCTGGATTTCGTCCAATCTCTTCCAGAGTAAGTTTATACGTAGTCTCTCGACACATTTATTGATATCGTTGCAGTGGCTTCGACACTCAAGTTGGTGGCAAGGGCTCACAACTCTCCGGCGGTCAAAAACGTGAGTAGCCCCATTGTAAATGTGTCTATGCCTCGACTCACTATGGCCAGAACGCATTGCCATCGCGCGTGCACTCTTACGCAATCCAAAGGTCCTCCTATTGGATGAAGCCACGTCTGCATTGGATTCCAGTTCAGAAAAAGTTGTCCAAGATGCACTTGACCGAGCCGCCAAGGGCCGCACGACCATCGCCATCGCCCATCGCCTGTCCACCATTCAAAATGCTGACTGCATGTGAGTTGTATAGTTCGTATTCGTCCGCGTTGCACCACCTGACAGTGACCCTTGTAGCTACTTTATCAAAGAGGGTCACGTCAGCGAGGCCGGCACGCACGACGAGCTGCTGTCTTTGCGTGGTGACTATTACGAATACGTGCAACTACAGGCACTGAGCAAGAGATGACTTGATGCATGCCTACACGACGTGCGAGGAATACATACATGGACACCCCACTCAAGGCATAAATTAATCTTTTATGACATAGTATGACATCTTTACATCATTAGATGGCATGTTTTCTGGATTTCTTCTAGCATACTTTGCTTTTTTGTAGTGAATATACCATGCGATGCGGAATTCCTGGACCCCGAAGGGGACAGGTTTAGTGTGTCGCAACCTTCGTATATCCGACCCGCCGGTCCGATGCCGAGTTCCGACGGGATTCCGTGCGGGCTCTTTTTCTGCTCAGAGCCAGCGTGGCCA
>JBBPUG010000068.1:0-57745 GCA_038094535.1 Tubosaeta aff. alveolata
CACAGATGAATGGTTCAAGGTGTTCTTCGGGAGGAAAGACAGACGACCGTCCTGCAGGGAAAAAGTGTTTTAGAAGTCCATCTAGCTTTGACGAACAAGTCGACGCGGGTTCTTGACAACGGTAGAGGTATGTCCAGATCAAGCGTACTGTCCCATTCAGAATGGGAATGCGGTACGGTTTATCCTATGATGGACGTGTAAGTACGACGAGACTAGGAAGCGAAGGAACTCCGGACAGCACCTTTAATTTACTGATCCCATACTCGAGACATGCCATCCAGTGCTTCAAGAAAAACTGGTGCGGCGCAACGCAGAGCGCCGTAACTCCCAGAGGATATGCAACATGCCAATACCGGGGCTTTGACATCATCTCCTTGGCACGAGGGTATATTTTCTCTATCGCTTTCTCCCACTGGGGATGGTTTACTTCCGCTTGAGCTGCCTGCAAATAAATTTACCAAAATATCATTAATCAGACGACCACCTTCTTACCTTGCCAATAGGATGCAATAACCGCGTGAGCGTTTCTGCGAAAGCAATCTTGAATCGTAGGCCGTGTGCATTCTCGAACGTTTTCGCCAAGGATTCCATGAATTCAGCAGCCTCTTCAAATGCCTCTGGAGGCCAAACCTGTCAAATTCATTAGGCTTTCCGAGGACGCCCACAAACCCCGACATTCTTTGATTTGTACATATCGTAGACCCTTTACCAGGTTTTCATAAGTGGTATCCGAGTCCTTTGCAATGTGGCCATGGGCCACGGGCGCAAGCTCACTGAGGAACCTGTCTGTGACGCTCATGAATCTGGTCAAAAAGTAACCCAGTGAACATGCATGTATGCGTGGATCTACAGTAAGAACCCACCTTAGATTGGCCAAACAACCCAGAACTCCGGCGTATAGTTCCGCACACAGCTTATAGTTGTGATTCATGCTCGACAATGGCCGTCGGAACTGCTCGAATATCGTTTCTTCTAGGCCATGGCCTAATGTATCGCTGAGTGCGTTGGCAGGAAGCATGGAGAGAACGACGACTAGTGTTCTGCACATGACATAGATCGCAGCGAGAGAGCCACGCTCAGAGGCCCGAGGATGACCAATCCTGTTGCCTGGAGAATCGCGTATCCCTCTGCGCCAGCGCATAATAGCATCTATGACATTCTTGGCGCATTTTTGCGCGATCTTGCCCAGGGATTGAAGAAGCTCATCGAACTGCGGGTCGAGAGCGGGACCGAAAAAGTCTGTTAATATCGGATCGCTTTCCTAAAAAAAAGTGTCAATAGCCAGTCACGCGAATGGCGAATCAGAATAACGTACAGGGCTTTCGCGCACAAATGCGTCAATCTTCGCCTCGGCGAGGGTAGCAAATCGGATAAAAACTGCATGCAACGCGTAATCCGCAGGACTCTTTGATGAACCGAGGTCTTCACTCTCCTCTTCAGAGATCACCGGACTCTCGCCCCGGAGCGCCACCAGTGCTTCAGGGACACGCGGAACAGGCGGAGGGGATTGTGGTGAATGGCCGAAATTGAAGGCGTGATTTGGGTTATGGCCGAATGGATAACCGTGCCCGTGGTCGCTACCGTTCTCTGAACGGAAAAATAAGGAACCAGAGTGTGAATGATGCGATCGCGTAGTCGAGTGGCCGCGAGGACGAGACATAGATCGAGAAGGACGCGATTCACCAGGCGTCGGAGGGCGTGGTGGTTGGTGTGGAGGACTGGTAGTGTTTTGCTTCGATGTTGCGGTAATAGAGTGGGCGAGGGACGAGGTTGACCTGTTGAACGGATTCTTCAGGATCGGATAGGCCTGGTGGTGATCCAAACTAGGGAGGGGAGGCACGTCGGCATTGCTCTTTAAGCTAGATTTGAACGCGTTTTGGATGGAGGCAAAGGACGCCTTTTTCGTGAACGAAGTTGTGCCGGTGCCTGTGGAGGTGGATGTAGAGGTCGTCGCGACTGACGACTGGGGAGCGTGTGCAAACGGTCTACGTGGAGCGTGGTCGAAAAACGAGTCATCAGAGGCGAGAGAGTCGCCTCGTGTGTGGACACTAAAGAAACTCCTTTCAGCTGCGACCGCCGTTGTTGGGGTGAGGACGGTAGGCGACTCTGGCCCAGGTGCACCGCCAAACCCAAACACACCGGAGCGCCCGAATGGCACTGGTGTAGTTTGGAAGTCGTCCTCGTCCAAGTCTACACAATGAGCAGCACCTGTAAGCGCTTGAAAGACAAGAACATGAAAGCATTACCTGGGATTGTTATCTGCAAGCCTTCTGAACCCATCAGAAGTACGATGCTACTGTAGTTCTTGAAATGGGGCCAATTGGAACAATTGAATGTTGGATGAGTTCAGACGTGATGGTATACTAAATAGTGGAATTTCCACATTTGTACATTGACCCCTGTTTGTCTGAGGCAGGCAGGAATACTCGTCATTAAGCCAGGGCAGTGTCTAGTGTACTTTCAAAGATATCTACGTAACGGTTAAAGCCTCCTCACAACGTCCGTGCACCTCGGGCAGAGGTCATCCTGTTCGTGCCGCGTGAACGTCCAACAACGAGGACATTTATGCAGCGAGGAAGGCCAAACATGAAGACCTATTTCAGCATCTGAGCCTATCAGGGAGGGTCAACTTCTGGTCATCTAATAGCCGCCTAGCGTACCTGATACACCGTGAGAACTATTGTAGCCCCATCCCACGGGACTTGATGTAACGTCGAGCTTGTCCGTAAGCGTCACGTCAGAAACGATGAAGAGGGTCTTTAAGAAGCTTGCTATTGCACCCATTTGTCTGAGTGAATTTCGTTCATAATACCATCCTTACCTTCACGCCTGAGCAACGCTACAAGTTCTGATGCTGCTGCTTCAGGTGGCAATGTGATTACCACCTGTGCCTCCAAGGCGCTCTTCAGATGCCTAAGTGCAGTGTCAACAAAAATTTTCTGCCGCACAATTAGGCACACACTTGTCTCCTCGGGCCTTCTCCAACAGTGATAACACTGCACTACGCACAGTCAAAAGATTTTCCATGTCTTTTTCTACTTGAGGATCTTCCCACTCGCCATTCTAGCGACCACAGTTAATCTGTTACCACGCGTAACGAGCCGACGTACCAGTGGCTCCCACTTGTTTGTGAAGAAAGAAAGTCCAGAAGTTTCAGTCGCGCGATGTGCATGTATCTCTTCCGCGAGATAAGGAAGCACAGGGGCCAGTACCGATGTCATGGTTCCCAATATCTGGTGGCGGATGTCAGACATCCTTCTCGAATGCAATGACAAATACTCACCCGCTCAAGAGTATCGACGACCACTCTACGCTCCATGCTGCGGACATCACCAGCATACAGGACATCTTTTGTGATATCGAAGTACAACGAGGAAAGTGTAACATTGGCAAAATTCGTCAGTGCAACCATCACTTGCGGACGGCGTCAGCGATGCAAAACAAATTGACGTGCGTCGTGACATACCTCGGGGAAAGTTATATGATCTATAACACTCGAGAGCCGTCCTTTCAAGCTTATAAAGCTCGTTCATGACATACCGCTCCGCCTAGTTCGATGTAAGATACTTCGCATTGCGAAAAACAGAAATACGAACTAGACCCAAATCCTTCCTTTCTACCTTGGGACACGACTCTGTTTCTGGGGCAGCAGCGCCGATGTTCCCAAGCAAGAACCTGGCAGAGTTGCGTATCTTCCTCATAGATTCTGCGGTCTGTGCAAGCACGGCGGGCCCAATGGAAATATCGCGCCAATACTCGACAGTCGCCGCCCAGAGCCGAAGGACGTCCGCGCCGTAAGCAGGTTCTTATCCTAAACATTATCAGTCCCGTGGAACAGAAACACAGTAAATACAAAACTTACGACACCACCGCTGATGACTGTCAGCGGGCTAATAACATTCCCGAGTGACTTGCTCATCTTCTTCCCAGCTTCGTCAAGCACCATGCCATGCGTGATCAACGTGCCATACGGGCTCTTTGGCGTCGAGTGATCGTCGGCCGCGCCGATTGCGGTCAGTACCTGGCTCTGGAACCATCCCCGATGTTGGTCTGATCCCTCGATACAGATATCTGCGCGGTGCTTCCTTCCGTCTCTCTCAGCAAGCATTGACCAGCTTGTTCCACTATCGAACCACACATCCATCGTATCAGTACCCTTCTTCCATTCACCGTCACCATATTCGGTAACTAGTTCCGGGGTGAGAAAGTCGCTGACGGGTCCATCCCACCAGTAACTAACCCCGTACTTATTTAGCACCTGTAAGATGTGAGACAGTGAGGAATGGGTAAGGATGGCGGTGCCGCTGGGAACGTGGTGTAGTGATGGTATAGGTACTCCCCAGACGCGCTGGCGAGAAATGCACCATTCCGAACGGGAGCGAACAAACGTTGTGAGACGATTTCGAGCTAGGAAAATGTTAATCGAGACCATAGGGATACTAGAACCACGTACAAGCTGACGGGAAAAACGTCACCTCCTCGAGCGCAGTCAATGCATCACCTTTGATGCCGTCTAAATTTGCAAACCATTGAGATGTCGCCCTGCATTTAGTCAGTATTGTTCTTGCATTCAGCTTTATTGGAATCTCACATTATGATGACGGGTTCGTTTGTCTTCCAATCATAGGGATATCTGTGTTTGATCTTCTCAACAGCCAACAGCGTTCCACAACGCTCTAAAATCTCCGTGATGGCTTTAGATCCTCCTTTTAGCACATCCACACCCACAAGTCCTTCACCTCCCAATTCTGCGGGGACTACATCCATCACACTTTGCGAAAATGTACCTTCGCTGTCCACATGACACAACATTCCAGAGGTAAGGAGACGTTGTGAACGGAAAGCTAGGTAGTCTTCGGCACCATGTGCTGGGGCGCAGTGCACCAATCCGGTTCCAGAATCGGAAGTGACATGCGTTGCCGAAATGACCCTCAGGCCAGGGGAATCGAACGAAGCTTCCCCACGCGAACGAGTAGTGAAAACGCCCCGGTAAGCCAAGCCAACAAGTTCTGAGCCAGGTAACGTCGCTATCACTTCAATCTCTTCAGGTGCGCCGAGGATGCGCTCAAGTGCCCGGAGTCGATCTTTTGCAACAACAAGGAGCCCAGAGTGTCGTGGACTCCGTACAATGGTATAGGTGAGATCCGAATGCACGGCAATCCCCTGGTGAATGGAGATCACAACGAAGTACATCGTATCAGGGTTCCAAGTCGTACCATATTAGCAGTGAGGGTCCAAGGCGTGGTTGTCCAAACCAACAAACGAATGGCTTCCTGCGGCATTGTCCGGGTTATCTCCCTCAATCTTGTGCCGTCAAAGGCATCGAAATCGAGGGTAAATGATACGTATACGGAGTGGGAAAGATGGTCATCCTTGTACTCCAGCTCCGCTTCTGCCAATGCAGAGCGAGAGGAGGGCGAAAAGTAAACAGGTCGATAGTCTCTATAAATAAGACCTAGAGGATGGAGTTCGTCAGCAACTTGGCGGATATTGATCACGAGCGAGCCAACCTCTGGACACCATTTTCTGGAAGACATGAAGTTGTCGCATTTCGTACTCGTGATCTATAAAACTTTCACTGAGGAAAGATTTAACGGCCACCCAAGAAATGCCTTACCGAGCGTGCGATAAGTAGACTCCTTGCTCCAGTCTGCCATGATGCCAAACTTTTGGAATTCCTCTTTTTGAACATCCATCTCTCGTTCTGCGGTTTTTCTCGCCGCATATCGAATAGCAGGTGCGGGGAGCAAACGGGAATCCTCCTAAGTAAAAGAAATGGTCATGATTCGCTACCACCGTTTGTGCGCCTCACGTTCAAGTCTTGGAGAGCTTTGTTCTCAATGGGTAACCCATGACAATCCCACCCCGGAATATAACTATCCTCGCCAGTCCGCATTAGGCTCTCAACATACAGGGAAACGTTTCACTGACTGGACGCGGTCACCAATAGACACGTGAAAACGATTAATAATGTCTTTCAGAATTTTGTTCAAGGCATGGCCTGTGCCAGCTGGTGTGAGCAATTGGATGCGGCGCGAACTTCGGGTGACACACCGATGTGTAGGTGTCCGTTTGCATACGGTGGACCGTCATGCGTGACGAACCACGGACCGGCATTTTGCGTCTGTGTAGCACCGTCAAAAAAAGCCGACAGAAGATAAGCACGGGCGTAGCGAACCTGCCAACGATACAGTTCATCGCAGGTTTTCCTTTTAAAGCGCTCTTCTGACTTTGCGGGATCAGACCAGAGGGGAAACGAAGTTCTTGGGAGGAGCAGGGTCTTTGAGAAGGCTTTCGAGTCGAGCTTTGAAGATCTCTGTGTAGAGGAGACGCGACGAACCAAGTTAATCACTCCGCTCATGCAGGTTAAATCAAGGTCACGCTTGTCACACCTATATGACTGTGACAGCTCCTCCATCAACTTTAGATCCTATCGAAGTACAGTAGTCTCTGATATAACCCATACCCCAGATAACCCATACTCTGTGAAATCCCATACCTTTTTCTGTTTCCCAAGTTGGTTTGCAGGGATTTGCTATGGATAACCCATACTCTGTTGTAACCCATACCCCATAGCAATTTTCAGCTCTAATAACCCATACTATCACCCAAGTTGCAAAAAATTTTGACATAAAATGCAAATCTTGTGTGTTATGAGAGATGAGAACCCCCCAAAAAATAAGGAAAGGTGGAGAATAAATAACCCTTCAAGTCTACAGTAATAATTGAAGCATCCGTAGCTGTTCTTGTATGCCAGAGAGATGCCGCTGCGACCCAGACTTGCAAACCTTCACACGATGACTTTGGTGAGATGTCACACATCCGTGACAGATCGTCACAGCGTGTTTCGATCTCCATCAGTGTCAGCCTAGCCGTCCTCTGGATGTGTTTAGATAACCTTAATCAACTTATCAAGGTCGTTCGTACCACTGAAATTGACTCGGATGTGACGCAACGCCCCAGGGTTGGGACTTCAATGCCCCAGTGATCTGCTTATTAATGCGGAAATTCCCAACCAATGATGTTGGGAATAGGGCCTATCTTCATTCTGCTCCGTCGTATGCCAACTCACACATACTCTAGTGCTTTAATGGCTGTATAGAGCATACCTATACCATAGTAGGTCCGCTGGGGACTCGGACACATAATATAGCAAAAATATTAGTCAGCAAGCTGTCTTACCCAAAACCCATACTCTGTGAAAACCCATAGCCCTAGGTATGTCCCGAGAGGTATGGGTTATATCAGAGACTACTGTAAACTAATCTCGCTTCGTAGCGATTCGCCCGCTTCGCAAGGGGATATCCATTGCCAAGTACGAGTTTCCTAATGCTTTAGCATTGAATACAGCCGTACAAAAATTTCCTCGTATGATCCAGCTGATATCGAGCCGCAAGACGAACGCAAATGCCGCAACCCATTCATTGCGGACGAGTCGTTGCAGTTGTTGACAATGCGCCGTCACGGCGCTGCCGTGAACTCTGGCCCCCAGCACCCACTCATGGTATTTTGTGCCTGCATTGTTGGACTTGACCTGTGCATTCAGATTCGGTCACCGCCACGACGTCACCACGACCGCCGCAACGCGTCATGACCACCCATCCTGCTCCTCTGCACATGCACGCGCGCAGACCCGCAGATCCAGGCGATTGCCCAGCACCCGCTCACTCCATCCGGCCCATTTACCACCATTTGCGCACGGTGCTGTTGAACCGCTGCCCCGCTGGGCCATCTACGGTTCTTCCGATTGTTTCACTCCTTCAGGGGGACGTCTTAACTTTGTGCTTGCTTTCCTTTAATTATGGAATTCACCCAATTCTAGGGAAGGAATCTGACCCTATTTTCACAAGAGCAGTTGCTGAACTCATAGCTTGTACACGCTAAAAACATCGACTACGACTGACCCGCACATTGCCACCTAACGAAACACCCTCGTACTTGCATGTTCAAAGTTACTTGTGCCCGTGATGCAGGTGGGGACAATAACATTTTTTTTCGTCCTCTGAATGTGATATTCGATGATGCAAATGCCACTTTGAATTTGTAAAGAATCGCAACTTCTTTGCTAAGATTAGTGTGTGGTACTTGACCTCTCAGTGCACATGCAGATGATGTCGGACCAGAACCCATTCGTTTCGCGAACGGTGCGTCTTTGCCTTGTTTTTGCAGCGTGCGATGCTTTATTTTCTTCCAGGTGCATCCCGCAGACGGTGTTGCAAAGCCTCGTGCCCGTTCAGGCTCGGGCTAGAACCACTAGTCGAACCATGTGTAGTTGCGCAGACAGAGTCGCTTATCCTTCCCGTCACCTCGTTCCACGACGCAAAGAATTTATGGCCAATCATTCAAGTAACGTCCGCTACCGCCGAGCCCATCCCCTCAACGGCGATCGACACGGGATTGACTGATCGTACCAACGCATAAATACGCGATAATAACCCAGCCGTGCATCGACTCCGATGCTGGAACCCAGAAAGAGCGCTAATGATCGCGTACAGAATGGCGGGCCTTGTCACGATGTTTTTAGCGACGTGGTGAGGTCTGGCTGTAAAATTCGCATGTACGAACGCCTTTCTTGTGGTGTGAGGACTGCCGTCGTACCCGCATGAGGCAGGAGGAGCGGGTATCGATGTAGATCACTACCGGAAGTGCGAGCCAGCTCGATATTCGTTTCGGAAGGCGGTCCGACCATGGGGGCAGGGTATTATGAAGAGGCAAGTGGGAGCTTGACTGAAGCAGACGGTCGACATCCCAATTGTCTTTTCTTCCGCCTCCTTGTCAACTGTTACTAGTCTCGTAAGCCTGGTGTTTGCGCGACAATAACGAGCCTTCGTTCTTGGGCGAATTATTCATGGGTCTTCAGAGATCCTTGGTTCCACACACCGGTGGGCTGTATGCGCAGTCGCGTTAATCACCGTTGCAGTGGTTCATAGACGTGCGTCCAGACCTAGAGTGTTCATAAATGATCCCCTACGTCCTGGGTAGTCGAAGCTGTCTTCCTGGTGCTCTCAAGGCAGACACGTTCTCGTGTTACAAGCGATCTGAACCTTACCGTGACTCCTACCTTGTTCGACCGTCGTCGTCCCCACCGGTCTCCAAATGGATCTCATCACTACTTTATCAAGTATGACCACGTTGTCGCGCGCCTCTCATTCATTGGCACAGGAAGTACATATACAACCACCTTTATACCCGCAGTGGCTCCAACGCCCATCTATCGCCTTCCACCTCCTGTGCACCCTCCCAGACCGATGAACGTACAGCTACAGTCGACCAACGTCTCCCTGCTGCTCGATTATGCAGATGAGGCGAGCGCACACGAGCTCTGGCGAATGTTGAAGCGGACGGCGGTCGAACCCGGCCAGTCCACGGCCCCAGACATTGTCTCCTTTGCGGACGAATGTCTCCTCTGCGCCCAGATTGCCATCAACTTCCCCCCGCCCTCTCCAGCGTTCCTCACGTCGGAGGACGGCCCCGGGCATGCCACCCAGGGAGAGAACGCCCCCGACCCCTTCCTGAGACCCTCCTCGCCACGTGTGCCAGAGAGCAGACGGATCGGGTTTGTCTACCTGCTCGCCGGGCCTGCCAACTACCCCGCACAGGAAGCCAACATTGGCGTCATCGTGAAGGAATCCATGCGTGGCCATGGCTATGCTCGGGAAGCTGTCCAACTCGTGCTCGGTTGGGCGTTTGAGGAGCTCAAGTTCCATCGCGTGCAGGCTGCGATCCTCGACACGCCCGCCAAAGATAGCGCCCTACGTTTGTTCGTCGGCGCTGGGTTCGTGCATGAAGGGACGAAGCGGAGATCGGTCTACCAGCCCGAGGGAGAGGGCATGGCGGGCGTATGGAAAGACGTGACCTACTTGGCCATGTTGGACACAGAGTGGACCCTCCAGTCGACGTGGCGGCGGCACAATCAGAACAAGGCTCTCACGCTTTGGGACGAAATGTTCTCGAGGCATGCGAGAGAGCAAGAAGAGCTGTTGAGATGGGAGGAGAAACACAAGGGGACGAAGAAGTCGTCGAGCATGGAAACGCTGAGAGAGCACGTGCAGAATGCGGTCCCGGATCTGGCTTACCTCACAGACGACGCCTCCTCCTTTGGCGAGCCGTCCGGGGCCCCCTCGGTGGCCCCTCTGTCGGGACCCGACCTCACCGTCACTTGGCAGGACGACTCGGAGATGGAGGGTGCGCCTGATGAGGAGGATCCGTTCGACGAGTGGGACGCGCTCGTCAGCGCGCAACGCCTCAGTCAGCATCTGGGCATCGGCTTCCTGCACCCGCTGTCACGCGAGCGCATCCTCTCCCTGACCTCCATTCCCTCCACGACCAGGCGCTCCGAAGCCATGCCGCAGTCGCCCGTGACCATCCCCACCTTTTCCACGCCCGGCTCGTCCCCGCCCCCCTCGCCGTCCTCCGTCGGGTCGTCTCTCCACTCTCCCTGGTTGGACTCGGAGGACGAGGAGCTGCCCAACAGGGCTTCGGCGTCCACTTTGCAAGCACAGCTTGAGACGCCGCGCGGCCCGTTCCTGCGCCCCGTGAGCGTGAGATCTCGGCCGCGGAGCCATAGCGTGTCCTCTACGAGCAGTTACGACTCGTGGAGCGACGCTCAGAGCAGCGTCGATGGGTCCTGGGACGTCATCTCCAATACGTCTGCCCATAGTCCTCGTGAGCATGTCTAGGTGATGCCAAGCAGGCGCAGGGCGCCTGTTCTGTGGCCACGAGGAACTATGACACTTTGACATTGGCGAGGGAGTTGAGATAGAGAAACCACGCACAGGATGTATGATTCAGTATGTACTCGATGTAAAAGTAAGTTTGGTGCCATTATATGAACCCAGGTACACTCCAACACGCAAAAGTCTGAATGTGTCCAACTCTAGAATTGTAATAATGCCTAAAACTCGCAGACACATGCGCAGTGTATAAAAAAAGTGCAACAACTTGGGACTACACGGAGCCCACCAACCTGGGCCCCAGAAAACAACAAGGCGTACAGCTACGAATTAAACAGGGGAACCATATATGAGTATCCGAACGGGTCTCACTGTCAACAAGGTGTTGGTACAACACGGCAGTGTTCCAGGCGGCAATCAAAAGACATGGAATCGTGATGCATCGCGGCTATCCGACCAGGGCACTCCTCTTGAGATTATCTCGTATGATGACGTCTTGTACTGCAAGTGTCGTCAGATCAAGACCTGTGCGTTCACACCAGGACTCACCATTCTGCAATATCAACGAAGTTGATTGGGTATCCTAAAGATAACCGGATCGGATCACGGACAGTTTCCCAACGGGCACAGCAACGTACCGTGACGGAAGTGAAATGACAGAAAAACGGTCTGTCGCCCGCATGCTCCTTCATCAGGCCTGCAAACTTTTTCTTGAGATCTGTCCAGGAGGGTCAGTGCGTGTCAAGAACGGCAAGGCACCACGGACATGTGCTCGCGCTCTCGAAATCGTTGGGTCTGTCGCCGTAACTGACGATATAGTCACTCAAGCGAATGCCCGATTCGAGTTTTGTGCGCAAAATGTCACACTTGTTGAGGAAGAGGACCAGGTCGGTCTTCTTCAAGAGAGGATTCGAAACAATATTCTTCCAGAGCAGGAAGGAGTCGGCCTAACAAGCGGTCAGCGCACGCATTGAAGCATGCATCGAGGACTGACAAGTCTGTTCACGTTCGGGTCCTCCTGGAGGACCTGATCAAAGCAACTTATCGGCGCCAAAAAGATGATGGCATTCATGTCGTCAAAATAAGGGGCCCACGCCGCTGTAGAAGCGTCGATACATTTTCTCTTTCACGAACAAGGAAAAACCGTACCTCGCTAGAAATAGATGGAATGAGTCAAGGAAGCCAAAGAAGACAACGGAGAGACCACTTACGAGCGACCGTTGACCGCCGACATCAAACACCCGCCAATCACTGCTCACAGCAGTCCCAAGATGGCCTAAAGGACCCGTAAACGTCCGAGGTCTCCATGCCATACCATCCACGCACCAGATTTCACTTGAAAGCGGTGTTCAGACACTCCGAGTGTCTTTAGCCGCGCACGAAGAATATCATCTATCGATGCGTAAGCTTGGCAAGCGCAACAAAAAGGAGAGTCGACTACCGTCTGTTGGTATGTATTTCGGCGAGGTTATCCGAGCCAACGCATCCAGGAAGCTAGCCAAGCATCAGACCGAGTCCAAGAGACCGAGACGACGACGCACAATCCCGCCATCTCCTCTGGCCGCATTTTTTCAATGTCCAAGAGTTCCTTCACCGTAGGGTCTGCCCAAAGCTTGATCATATCTTCTGAGCACGCATGCAAGATCACCCCCGGATCTCCGGGATCTGACCAGTTGACGAGATCGAGGCTGTCAAAGCTGCTCCGGCCACTCGAGGAGCCCAGCAGCCGGTTGAAGGCGCTCTTCCAGCCCAGGCTCGAGTTGACGCTGATCTCGTGCAGCGGGGAGTCGGCGCGCGCGAGGGAGTCGGCCTGCTCTGGTGGAACGAGCTTGCGAATGAGGGCGGCCTCGACCTGGATGAGGGGTGCGAGGCGCATCTTGAGCTTGAGGAGCTCCGGGGGCAGTGTGGGATAGTCCTTGGGAGCTGTGCTGGTCGGTGAGGGAGGCATAAACGACGAGATGGAGGACGTCGAGGCACGTCCAGCGGGGAGGGAATCGGGAGGGAGGACGCCGTTCAGGGTCGCATGCGCCTTTGAGATGACATCGAGGATGGTGTGAATGGACTGGACGACATTGAGCTGGATGACGGCACGCCACGAGGCCTTCTCCGCGCGGAAGGCCTGAGAAAGTTGGGTTGATACGTGGCAGACGACGGGGACTTGACTGACCTTTGGGGAATGCATTATCTGGAAGTCTGGGTGGGACTGGTGAGCAGAGGTAGAGGACGGACGGCAGGGACATACTCTTGAGTGTGGTTGATTTTCCTGTGTGACAGGACGATCAGCGGGAAGAATACCATCAGATGAGCAGCATACCAGATTCGCTCTGACCTGGGGGAGAGTTGCAGTGGGGGGAAGGGAGGTAGAGGAGGACGCACCAAGCAAGAGAATCTTGACCGGTCTCGGGTTCTTCTTTTCTGCGATACGCTGACGGTTGAGCTCGTCGTCGATTGCATCAGAGACCCGCTTCGCCTCTGATTCTGCGGCGAGGCGTTCGCCCCGCTCTGTGGGGGACTCGTTTGGTGGTGGAGCGATGGCCCGTGCGAGGGGGTCCTCGTCCAGCGATCTCTTTTGCCGCTTTGTGACCATGAAGGAAGATGGATGGGGAAGCGAAGGAGGGCGTTTTAGTATTAATGTCTTAATGTCAGGGGGGTCCCCACGCCATACGGCAATCACCATTGGTCGACTTTGATGCCGTCCAGCAGAGCAAAACACCGCACCCGCTCATCCACCGGTTTCCATGGAATCACCGGTTGAAACACGACTACCTGCTGAGGTTACACCGTACGCTCTCGAGGAGTGATGTCTCGCTTGTTACCACTCGGGGCTTTTATCGGCTATTAGCAGAGGGAAAAAAAAGGTGCCTGCAACTATCGTAAGCGCATACCCCAGAAACCGCCAAACAAAGATAGACACGAGAAAAAAAATTACGTCTTCACTCCCTATATAAACCGGGCCTCGAGCAACGATCCCGTCCCGTCCCGCAGCGTCCTCTCTCCTGCTATCAGCGAAGTAATTCCGTACATACAATGTACTTTTTTTTCTTCTTTACTCACTCTTCAAAGCCTCACTTAGTAGTAAAATAAAATTTATTGTACCCTATTAATACACGTGTTATGCTTCCCTCGTGCTCCCTTACCCCGGTCGTTGGTGAGTACAAGGTGCACCGTTCGCTCTATCAACGTCGTTGGCGCTGTGGTGGTGGTTGCGCTGTTGCGGCTCCATGCCCTCGTCATTGTCGTCGCACTGGGGCTGGATGGCACCATTTTGCCTCAGATAACCTCGGCACTGTGGTGGTAGGGGCGCTGTTGTGTCTCCTCACCCTCGTCGGCATCATGGTAGGATGCTGGGGATGTCATTCGCCCCGTCGTCGTCGTCGGGGCTACTGTGCACCACACCCTCGCCATCATCGTCGCAGGGGGCTGGCGCACTATTTCGCCCCATCGCCGTCATCGACGTTGTGCTGGCGAGGACCTTCCCGCCTTCGTCGTGGTAGGGAGGCTGGGCATGTCGTTCGCCCTGTCGTCTTCATCGGCATTATGGTGGCAGCGACACTGTTTCGTCTCCTTGCCCTCGCCGTTGTAGTGGGGCTGGGCGCACCGTTCGCGCCGTTGTCGTCATCGATGTTGTGGTGGTGGTGGCGCCGTTGCGCCCCTTGCCCTCGTCGTCGTGGTGGAGGCTACGCGTGCTGTTTCGCCCCCTCGCCCCCTTGCCGTCGTAGTGGGGGCTGGGTGCGCCGTTCACCACGTTGCACTCGTGTGATCACTGTAGTGGTGGGTTCGCCGGTGCGCGCCCTCGCCCTCGTCCTCGCGTTGCGCTCCCTCGCCGTGGTGGTGAGTGTGCCGTTGCGCCCCTTCGCCCTTGCTGCCATGGTGGCGGTCGGCGCCCCGTTGTCGTCGGCGCTGTTGTTGTGGGTACGCCCTCACCCTCGCCGTTGTTGTTTCGGTGGCGACAGAACCGTTGCAGGCCCCCCCATTCTCGCGGTGGTGAGGCCTTTTGCGTGACGGTGGATCCACTGCGCTGCCTGCGCCTTGTGTGTCATCGCCGCCGTGCCTCGCTGTGGGTGTGCGTTCGCCACCATCGTCTTTGTGTGCGGTGGTGGGCTGTCGCGTCGCCCCACTTGCGCGTCGTCGTCGTCGTCGTCTTGAAAGAGATTAACACGGGAAAACACTAGAAATCAAACAAGGACAAATAATGTGACGCAACTTTCGCCGTCAGTGTCCGGGGTCACCTGCCTGCCGTAATGCAGGCACCTGCAAGTCGCTAACCGATAAAGGTTCCGAGTGGTAACAAGCGAGCATGAACTCGCTTGCACGATCCTCTGCAGGCTCTGATTGGTCGACAGCACACGCCATAAAGCCTTGTAAGGAAGCTCCGCCAGCTAAGCGCGCTTAGCCGCTATTTGGGTGCTAAAATAGCGCTTAGCAAAGATCCTGGCCGCCTGATACTAGATGAACGTTTGTCATACGTAAAACCTCCAGCAAGCGCATCCAGAGATGCCCATCCGGCAAATTTGAACAAACCGTCAACTAATTGAGGGCAACGTTAGATTCGATGGATTCCCATCATCTAACCAAGTGTGCACGACTGCCTGCAAGCGCCAGCGAAAATCCCTATTAGACTACCCTCTTTCTCTCTGGTGTTGAGATTCGGAGATGAAGCAAAGTCTCACACTAGGGCCATGACAAAAGAGAACGCGGCTTTGAGGCAGAAACGGGATAACACTCTGGATGGGTCAATCCGGGTACGGAAGTAACTTGGCATCAGAACACGTATTGTTATGTACATGTAACCCCGGGCACGGAAACGTACTCTCCGCCTGTCAGTGACGTTTGCAAAGAGTCGTTGGAAGCGCACGGACGCAGATGGCCCGGTCGATCAAGCCAAAACGTCCTTGATTCTCTAGAACATAAAAAAAGCGAGGATGTCATCCACCGGAGGGCCTATGCAAGGGGGGGAAGGTCCGTCCAACAATGGTCTTCAAAGTTACAGCCACAATCTAGGCCATTCAGGAAGAAAAACAGAATGGAAAAAGCGACTTGTGTCAGTCAACACGGTCGGCCGCATCCCGAACGGCAAAGTACTCAGCCGACATTAGTCTGCAGGAAACTGTGAATTGTCAGCCGAGAGTCAATAAGACCAAAAATAAAATAAAATATCTGCTGAGAAAACATTTTGGCCAGTTGATGGGCCCTCAACCCACAGGATGGTGTTTTGGTTCTCGTTTCACTTTTTCGCTCTCGCTGCCTTGATTGCGCTATGGACTGCAAAGTCCATCTTCATCCCGCGTGTCCGCACATATAGGAAGGCGACGCAAATTCGCAGGCTCCTGAATCCCCGTACTAGTCCTTTGAGAGATCTCCTCTTTGCAAGGGCCATCCCGAACAGGAGGCTCATCCAGGCCTTCGGGATAACGAGCACTTTTGTCAGTGAGGATCCCAAGGTCCACAAGACCTTCACTGCGAGCGCCAAGGCACTCATTTCTGCCGCAGGTAGCAAGAATTCCACCTGGCGTGCGATGGCGCTGAGCGTTGAAGAAAGTTCCCATCGATTCCTCCCCGTCCAGCGAAATGTCATCGACTTTCCGGCTCTTGTTCAGTGTATCACCTTCTCCGTCGTCCTCTCCACGCTCTTCCGCGCCGACCTCGATGCACTTCATTACGAGGATGTGGTGCATGTCACCGGCCTAATCAATCGACGCTGGCAGGACTCCAAAGTCAAGGATGAAGCCACCATGCAGCAAGACGAGGGTTCGCTGCGCAGCTTGCTCGCACACATTGATGATTGGATCGACCGCAACCGATACCCGAATCCCTTGAATTTCATTTTGCCGGCGTACGAGACGTTATGGCGTGTTGTTGCAGTCACAGTAGCGTATGTCTACTGCCGTGACAACACACTATACGACCCTGTGGTCGCATTCGCAAAGGATCCTACGGAGAAGTGCTTCGTGACGTTTGGGGGGGATGGACGACAGCCGAGCATGGAGGCCATCATACTGGAAGTACTTCGGCTTCACCCGCCTACGAGGCACATCGCCCGTGCCAAGTCCGTCGGGGGATCGTGGTGGTGGCGCATGCTCAGCGCATTGGTAATCGAAATAGCGGATGTAGAGGGCGTACATCGGTCCGGCGACTATGGGGAGAGCCCGACGACCTTTGATCCCATGCGATTTCACCCATCCCAGATGGGTACACGGCCAGAGTTGTTTTCGTTTGGGCACGGCAGACTCAAGTGCGTCGCCGCAACATGGGCCCCGATGGCGGCAGCGGTCATTGCGGCGGCCATCGTGGCACAGATAGGTTGTACGGTGACCACTGGTCCCAAGATCGGGGGACGAAGTGGGTGGGAGGGATGGCAAGTGAGTAAGGATTGAGGGTAATTGGTAGTTTAGTAAAAGCTTGACCTGTACGCTGGTCGAGTCGCGTCAAAATTGCTATTAGTTGACCGGATTTTCTCGGAGTGGCTGTACACTTTTGTTTCCATCCTGACCACTAACTTGACTTTACTTTGTAGTGACTACCAGATGCTTTCAAAACGCATCCTTGCTGTTGCACGTAGTCGTGCTGTGGCAAGACGCCCACAGACTCCTGGCGCGTGGTACGTTGTCTATCTTATACGTTGCATCAAAGTGGCTCAAGCTTGTTCCCATTACCAGGAGTGTCGCCGCCTCACGTTTATTGCACGCTTCGCGTCTCTTGCAAGGTCGGTCTTATGACGCGGTTCCGACCCTTTGCGGATCTTGACACTGCTCATAGCTGAGACCATCAAGGTGCCTCAAATGGCAGAATCTATTTCTGAAGGTACCCTCAGGTCATGGTCGAAACAGGTTGGCGACACCGTCGAGGCCGACGAAGAGGTGGCCACAATTGAGACGGATAAGGTATGTCTTCGGTGACAATAGTGCATTCATGATTGAATCGACGTGTTCTCTTCAAGATAGATGTCACCGTCAATGCTCCCGTTTCGGGCACGATTGTTGAGCTCCTTGCAAAGGAAGAGGACACCGTCACTGTTGGACAAGAGCTCTTCAGAATAGAAGCTGGAGATGTTGGTGCGTGGTGCTCTTCTGCTCATTATATTTGACTCTCGATCTCACATCCTTTAAGTCGTGGCAGCCCCCAAGGAGGAGAAGGCGCCTGAGGCACCCGCTCAGGCGGAACCTTCGAAACCTGCGGAATCGGCTCCGCCTCCGAAAGAACAATCTACACCTCCCCCGGCCGCACCGCAGAAGAGCGCCCCGGAGGCTCCCAAGGGGCCCAAGGCAGCCAAACATGAATCGAAGCCTGAGATTGCTGCGCCCTCTAGGGCACCAGGCAGTCGCAACGAGACTAGGGTCAGCTATATTCTATATTTGGTCCACTCCGTCTTTGAACTGCAACCTAGGTCAAAATGAATCGCATGCGTTTGCGCATCGCCGAACGCCTCAAAGAGTCTCAAAATGCCGCCGCTTCCTTGACTACCTTCAACGAAATAGATATGTCCTCCCTCATCGACATGCGCAAAAAGCACAAAGATGAGATACTCAAGGAACATGACGTCAAGTTTGGTTTCATGAGCGCGTTTGCTCGGGCGTGTACACTTGCGCTGCAGGAGATTCCCGCTGCAAACGCGTCCATCGAGGGCGATGAGATCGTTTACCATGACTATGTCGATCTCAGCGTCGCTGTTGCGACCCCCAAGGGCTTGGTCACACCTGTCGTCAGGAACGCGGAGACCATGAACTTCCTCGCAATCGAGAAGGAAATTGCGTCGCTTGGAAAGAAGGTAAGGAGATCCCTCGCCTGACCTAGCTCGTTCGCTCATGACCTCGCAGGCCAGAGATAGCAAACTTACACTCGAGGATATGGCTGGAGGGACCTTCACCATGTGAGTTTCATCTTGTGGGTGGTGTACTGCAATCGAACTAACTACCTGTCCTTAGTTCCAATGGTGGTGTCTTTGGTTCCCTGTACGGTACTCCCATCATCAACCTCCCGCAGTCTGCCGTACTCGGTATGCATGCCATCAAAGAGAAGCCTGTAGTTGTCAACGGCCAGATTGTGATAAGACCAATAATGGTTGTCGCCCTCACATATGACCATCGTCTTCTCGACGGACGGGAAGCCGTCACTTTCCTTGGTTAGTTGGTGTGTGGCCCAGCTGATCGTATACTAACGTTACACCCCTCAACAGTCAAGGTCCGCGATTATATTGAGGACCCGAGAAAGATGCTCCTTGCTCCCTTTTAATGGACAGACTGTTTAACGTGCTATGAATCCATTGATCGTAGTAGTTTTTAGCCCATAATTTGTTAACGCTCTCTAGCATTATAGACCTTCCAGTGTCTCGCAATCTCAGTATTACCAGTGGTTCATAAATGACCGCATCGGATCAAATTGTTCATTCAATGCATTATTATAGTTGTGGAAGCGAACTTGACCCCGCGTTTGAACCGCGCAGCCGTTTGCCTCCTCCCCTCATGGAAAAGGCGTCCTCTCAAGCATCCCATCCAGGCATAGAGTTGCCAGGGTTGGGACACACATCGTCCCGAAAGCAACGCAAACGCGTATGGTCTGTGCTTGCGGTGTTCGTGCTCGCAGCGCTCTACTGTTCCGTTGATCTTCCTCTCCTCTCGGCCGAACATGATTCCAGAGCCACCGTTCGTGTACCATTACACGCCGCGAACACGGTTGCAAAATGTCGGTCCTTGTCTGTCAAGCCTGCTTTCCCTCCCGGATTTAGCGAGCGCGTTCAATCGGATAGGTACGAGCAGGGAACGACACCGGTGCTTATCCGAAATGCCACCATCTGGACTGGCCTCGATGGTGGTAGAGATGTGATTCATGGGGACATTTTGTTGGAGAATGGATTGATCAAGGTTATTGGTAACGGAGACGACGTAACCAGCGAGGACAATCTCGTCCAAGTTGATGCCGAGGTATGTCCGGGCGTAATCCAGGACCATTCTAGTACACTCAAGTGACATACGCAGGGTGCATGGGTGACTCCAGGGTAAGTGTGCTCGACACTCGAACCTCGCTAGTTTGACCATGACACCAAGCATTGTCGACGTTCATTCCCACATGGGCGTCGCACCGTCTCCGATTCTTCAAGGTGCCATAGACCTGAATTCTCACAAAGGGATCACTATGCCCTGGTTGCGATCTGTCGATGGTTTGAACACACATGACGATAGCTACGCCCTTGCTATCGCGGGAGGTGTCACTACCTCGCTCATCCTTCCCGGTTCCTCCAATGCAATCGGTAGCCGTCGCCTGTCGTCCCAATTTCAACACTGTGGCTTGACAATACCTCTTTCCAGGTGGACAGGCATTTACGATCAAGCTGCGGTCAACCAGCGAGAGGTCGTCCACGTCATTATTGGTCGATCCGCCTTATGGCCTGAATGGCACAGAAGTGGACTACGATGTTCCGCCGCGTTGGCGCCACATGAAGTATGTTATTACCTCATTGTTCTCTAGTCTTGTTAACGCATTTCATAGGCACGCATGCGGTACGTACCTGGTCAAGCTTACATCCACCCACTAACAGCATTTATGTTATCAGGAGAGAACCCATGTGCGTACTTAGTTCATCCTCTTCTGGCATAGCTTCACGTTTTTGTTGTAGCAGGAACTTACTCAGGAGTTAGAATGGATACCATGTGGTCATTCCGTGACGCGTGAGTATGCCAAACAGTCCTGCTATATACACATTGACAACTGGTCGGTAGTTACAATCGTGCACGGAAAATCAAGGAAAAACAGGATGAATATTGTTCAAAGGTTCTCGCTGACGATTGGGAAGGGCTAGGCGAGTTTCCGGAGGAACTGCAGTGGGAAGCTCTTGTCGATATTTTGAGAGGGAAAGTCAAGGTGAGCAAAGTGTGCAGTACGATGGGCGTATTGGGGAGTGAGCGAATACTTCCACAGGTTCAAACACATTGTTACGAGGCTGTGGATGTAGATGCTTTTGTGAGGGTACGTCCGTGTTGTGGCTCATCATCTTGCGAGTCATTGATATCTTCTCAGCTGTCCAACGAGTTCAAGTTCCCTATCGCCGCGTTTCATCATGCCCATGAGACATATCTCGTTCCAGACGTCCTTAAAAGAGCCTACGGTCAGACAATCTTCCACATCATGAATTTGGAAACTGAGTGGGGCCATCCATTGTAGAGCACCCTCCTGCCGTTGCAATGTTTGCGGCATTCGCAAGGTACGGCCACAGTCCCTAGGCTTGGGTTCAAGAATTGACATTACTAGATACAAGCGTGAATCGTATCGTCATTCAGAATTTGCTCCTCGCATCTTGAATGAACAGGGTATTAAGGTTATCGTGAAGGTGAAGTAATCTCCGTCTATTGCGACGTGATACTGATCCAGTGCGGCTCTAGAGTGACCATTCAGGTATCCAATCTCGATGGCTTTTGCATGAAGCGCAGCAAGCCCACTATTATGGGCTTCCTGCAGACGTCGCTCTTTCCGCTGTCACAACAACTGCCGCTGAGTTGCTTGGACTAGATTATCGCCTCGGCCTCATCAAGGAAGGCATGTACTAAAGCTGTAGGGAATATATCCTGTGCACTGACAAACTCTCCCAGGTTATGATGCAGGCAAGTTGTATTGATTATGTGCTCGGTTCGATCTTCAAGAAGAGCGTCTTACTAGATCTTGTCATCTGGGACAGCCATCCATTGACAATAGGTGCTACTCCGCTGCAAGTGTTTATTGACGGAATACCTCAACTCAACACATCGTTGACAAAGAAGGGCGATGACAGACAAACTGCTCCCATAACTCCGAACTTTGACGAGGAAGCTGAGGCTGCTGTCAAATTTGTTGGCCTTCCTCCTTTAGAGCCGAACCGGATTACCACTGGTGGTATCATGTTCCGAAACGTATCCGGCATTTGGCTGAGAGACGAATCCGGAGCCTATTCTGTCTTTCAGACTCGCAGCGTGGAAAAGGAAGGCATTGTCTTGGTTGAACATGGGCAGATTGTCTGCGCAGGCTCGATAGGAACTTGCGAGTCCTTTATTGACAACGAAAAACCAGAAGTGATCGATCTAGAGGGTGGATCTATTGCCCCTGCCCTAGTATCTACAGGGTCCTCACTCGGCCTCCAAGAGATTCCCGCGGAGGAAAGCACTGTAGACGGTGTTGTCCCGGACCCACTGAAGGAAAAAATACCCAGCATCCTAGGTGAAGATAGCATCATCCGGGCGGTGGATGGCCTCATGTTTGGGACTCGAGATGCCTTGTGAGCATATCACTTGCGCTTGGACGTACGGTATGCATGTTGACTGTTTTCTGACGGAAGGCTAGCATATCGTTCTGGAGTTTCGACTGCAATCGCATCGCCTATCTCGCACGGTTTACTTGGCGGTTTGGGTACCCACTTTTCGCTTGTGGCAAGACACAAGTTGGAGCAGGATGCTGTACTCAGTGATGTCACTGCTGTTCACGTCTCGGTGTTACACCAGAAAGGAGGACCGAGTGTGAGCACGCAGATAGCAGCACTCCGTCGTCTTTTGTTAGGGCCGTACACAGGCGAGCGAGGAGCATCATTCGAAGCAGTTGTCAAGGTCCTCATTCATGACTTCTCCCTGTGCTCAAATCTGACAAGGACTCGTGCAGGGAAAGCTGCCTCTGGTGATCAAAGTGAAAAACGCGGACATCATCGCGAGTCTGTTGAAGCTCAAGCAAGAAGTGGAAACGAGTTCAGGTACGCCGATGAAGATGACCCTCGTAGGCGCTGGCGAAGCACACCTTGTCGCCGCTGAGTTGGCGGCTGCGAATGTAGGCGTTATTGTCACGCCGCCTAGACCGTTCCCGTATGCCTGGGAGGGTCGTCGAATGTCAGGCTGCTCTTTCATTCTTCCGACGCTTGACTGATGTGCACTGCGCTCCAGCATACAAGGACCGCCCATTACGGAGCGAAGCCTGGTGGCGACATTGTTCGCGCACGGGGTGACGGTTGGGATTGGGCACCAAGGAGCACAAGAAGATCCACAGACGGCGAGTTGGGCTGCACGCAATCTGAGATGGGACGCTGCCTGGGTAAGCCGAAGTGACGATATGGTTTGAAACGCGATGACATGTTTTCTCGTGCAGGTACATATCGAATCTGGTGGATTGATCAGTATAGAGGATGCGATGAACATGGCGACCACGAACGTTGAAAGGCTGTTAGGAGTGACCCGGAATGCATCCGAGAGCGACATCGTAGCCACGAAAGGAGGTGACCTGCTCAGTTTCGAAGGCAAGGTAGTTGCGGTGGCATCTGGTAGACGCGGAGTGGTCGATCTCTTTGTATAGTATAGCGTGCGCGCTCGTTGACTATCACCGGCAGGAATATCATTACGTTCAAATGATGGTTTCCTCTTACTGTTCAAGACCTACTGTGCCGCGATCTGGGAAACCGCAACGTCGAATTGAGAGGGAACGAGTGTTACCGAAGGAATTGCGCTCGACTGTTTCATCCAAACTGCACAAAGTGCCCTAAAGGCACTTCGACTAGATTTAACAAGATAAGCAAGGAAAGTCCCAAAGTCAATATAAATTACCACTTAGGAACGGTTGAAGTTGAGAGGTACTTGATCGAGATCTTCCAGGGCAGGGTTTAAAGGTATCCAGTGGTAGAACTTCCTCTCCTTCAATATTTGGGCCGCTTGGCCCAAGTACTCTGTCGGTCCCGGGCCCCTATGACCTATCATATCATCTGCCGGTGTCGTTTTGCTCATCCCAAACAAAATAACGCATGGGACCACCGGCGGCTTATCCGAATGGCCCACTTTGATGAGCGTCATATGTCTGATGTCCCAGCCGAAGGTGGGTTACTAGAACTTCTCTGGCAGGTGCCGCACGTTCTAGGACATCCCCTGGCAATACTTTGAGCAAAGCGAATCTCATCCAAGTTGTCGATTCCTATGCCAAGGCATAATTAAAACACATTCAAGTGATGATGTTATGCGCAGGGAACTGACGTCACGGCCTCCCGCCGTTTGCTATTCTTCTGACCCGGGTGTCTCTTAAATCAAGTTGCTCTATGATCCCTCAAAGGTGAGAGACGCACGTTCGACGTATCAGAGAAGCAGGTGCGGAATTGGACAATGATAGTCAGCTGATTTTGTTCCTCAAAATGTGCTGGAGGATGCTTGGATGCAATAATATTTATCGTGGATGCTCGTGCGAGGCGAACTGTCGAAGTCTGCATTGCGTGATCTATTTGTTCAGTGGATGAAACGACGCCAGCCCGAGCTAACAACCGGGTGGAATGACCAGCATCCAACCTCATCCGGAGTCAGAATCGTCCCCATCTAGCGGTTCCAACGCTACGCCGGGTCTGCCATCCAACACACCCCTCACCTCGTCGGCCAAACAGACCTCGAACATGCCAGCAACACGTAAATTGTGCAGCGTCGGATCCGTTATCTGGCGCATGCGTGCGTGGAGGACATCCGAGTGCGCCTCTAGCCACAGCGTTTCCAATACGCCCAGCTCGGAAAGCGGGGAATGCGCCGATGGGCCGAGGCCGACCATGTGCACGGCGAGAATAAAAAGGACCAGGGATGCCGTGGAGGCGATCACAACCTATGCTTCGCTTTGAGCCTATGCCCATGCCCGGAAGCAAGGCGGACTCACTGGTATCATATTCACCTGAATAAAAACTGTTAGCATCGTGCCACCGTCGGTGGCGAAACGCATGCATTCAGTCTCCGAAGGGTGACCACGTCCGTCACGACGCTCTCTCCAAACCCAAATGTAGGTCCGAAATTGCCATTGGTGTGACCAGCTGAAACAATCCTATCAGCCAAATCGTAGGTCACCAAGCGGTGTCACGGACCTGCCCAAACATACTGTGCCGCGATCTGGGAAACCGCATCCTCGAACTGAGAGGGAGTGAGAGTTACCGAAGGATCTGCGCTCGACTGCGTCACAGATACAGCGCTGTCTGCTGTAAGGTTGATGCCAAGCAGCGACATCGTGTACCTTTGTTGCCGTCAAGGTCCGCTCGCACGCCAACCAAGGACTTATATGTCCGTGATGGTGAATGTCCCACCGTAGATTACGAATTGTAAAGTATTTGCGAGTGGATTAGCATACCTGAGGGCGGTCGATACCTGTAAGGGGTTGAGTCAGCGCACGTCAAGTGTTGATGAGCACGATCAAAGCACTTCATTGCTAAGGGATGGCATATCCCCGGAAGGCGACCAGAGAGACCATCTTCGCTGCGACGCATCTACTGACTGCCCTACGACTGTACTAAGCACATTGTTTTGGATGTCCAAGACATCCACCGTCGTCGTCGCATTGAGTGAACGTGCCACAAGAGATCCCGTCGTGGTCGACGAGGTCTCGTTCTGTCCTGTCCACAACATCAGATTGGTTATCGTTCAGTTTTCCTTTCCGAACCTGGTGGCGTGTACACCCAACCTATGCTCATGTTAACGTTCTCGCCCAACGACGCGTCCACTTCGAGCGCAGTTGTCAGGCCACCAGGCTTCGCTCTGTAATGGGCGGTCCTTGTATGCTGGAGCGCAATGCCAATCAGTCAAACGTCGGAGGAATGAAGGAGCGGCCTGGCATTCGGTGACCCTCCCAGGTATACGGAAACGGTCTAGGCGGTGTAACAATAACGCTTACGTTTGCAGCCACCAACTCAACAGCGACAAGGCGTGCTTCGCCAGCGCCTACAAGGGTCACCATCTTCATCGGCGTACCCGAAGGTAACTTTCACTGCAAAAGTCGACATTGTTCGCGGACGGGGTGACGGTTGGGATTGGACCTCAAGGATCTAAAGAGGATGCACAAATGTTGAATTGGGCTACTCGAAACCTGGGCGCCGCCTGGGTAAGCTGAAGTGATTGGTTTGAAACTGTCTCGTGCAGGCACATATCGAATCTGGTGGATTGCTCAGTATAGAGGACGCGATGGACATGGCGACCACGAACATTGAAAGGCTGTTGGGAGTGACCCGGAAGAGAGCGACGTTGTGGCCACGAAAGGAGGTGACCTGCTCAGTACTGAGTACTGAGTACTGAGCAGCGCAACTACCTCGCCTTCAAAACTGAGTACTCAGTTTTGAAGGCGAGGTGGTTGCTGTGGCATCTGGTAGACGCGGGGTGGTCGATCTCTTTGTATAGTATAGCACCCGCGCTTGTTGGCTAGCAGGAAACATCTTTTCTTTTGTTCAATGATATTTTCCTCTCACACCGCTGGATGATGCCACTCCCCAAGGAAACACGCGGGTTGGTGTTGAAAAAGTCTCCTTCAGAGAATGAGCCAGTCTATCATGCGGCCGTTATAGAGAAACATCCTCTTCCTGCCTTGCAAAGCGGTCAAGTCCTGGTCAAGATGAGAGCCGTGGCCTTCAACCGCAGGGATGTTTGTACCATTCCTACCGTTTCGAATCGCACCGGACAACGTTTTGCTTTAGCTTTGGATTCGCCTTCAAAAATATCCGGGCATCGAGTTCGGCACGACGTTTGGGGCTGACGGTGCTGGTGCGTGGATCATCCCAGAGAAGAACAGTCCCGTGTAAACGTCCCCAGGGACGGTCGTCGCGTCGGGAGACCCTCACGACCCTCTCCTCCAACAGCGCGTATTCCTCGTGCCCATGCGAGGCTGGGAGAGCAGCCCCGACGCACCAGAACCCGGGTCGGTCATCCACCCCTCCATCCAAACCAGGGCTCACCGCGCGTCTCTCTAGGGCCACATTTGGCATCCTCGGCGGCGGGACATATCCGCCGCTGGGCACGTTTTCAGACTACGTCGTCGTCGAGCGCACGCACGTCCTCCGCTCGCCTGACCACCTCGACGACGTCCACATGGCCGCGTGGCCCGTCGGCGGGCTGACCGCGTGGAGGTCCGTGTCCATGCTTGGGCCGTGCGCGTTCGCTGACGGTGTGGTTTCGCGTGTGCGTGCAGGGCTGCGATCGTGCACGCGCGCGTCGCGCGGGGGCAAAACGTCCTCGTGACGGGCATCGGCGGGGGCGTTGCGCTCATCGCGCTCCAGCTCTGTCTCGCCAAGGGCGCCAACGTGTTCGTCACGAGCAGCAGCGAAGACAAACTGGCAAAGGCGATCGCCCTCGGCGCCAGCGGCGGCCTCAACTACACATCGGGTAAGATCACCCCGCACGTATCACGTCGCGATTCTGAGCGTCGCCGCAGAGAAATGGCCACATCGGCTTACTGAGCTGCTTGCGGTGCGAGATGGGAGCGCGTTGCTCGACGCCGTCATCGACTCTGGTGGCGACGACATCATGGCTCAAGTCAGCAAGATTCTCAAGCCCGGTGGCAAGGTCGTCGTCTACGGCATGTATGTGGCTCACGTTCACGCTTGCACCTCCTTGTTCGCATTCATTCATTGCTCGCCAATTTCCGTGTCTATAGGACGGTTAGCCCCACTATCAAATTCACCATGCGTCAGGTGTTGAAACACCACCAGCTTATCGGTTGGCATCCTGTGTCGGTCGTTATGGAGGGATTACTGACGTGCGAGGAACAAGGGTCTACGCTTGGATCATATCAAGACCTCGTTGATGCAACCAAGTTCATGGCGGAACATGCCATAGTGCCTGTGGTGTCTCATGTGTTGGAGGGTTTAGGGTCTGCTGAACAAGGGTTCGAGCTCATGAAGCATGGGAGCCAATTCGGCAAGATCGTCGTGCGAATGGATGTCAGTGGGCAGGTTGCAGCGCGACTGTAGTACCTCCGATGCGGCTTGGCCTCGCCTTTGTGAACGAGGACCCACCTGCAATCAAGAGAGGGCACAAGATCCCACTCGGTCCGGCGTCAGACTAAATGGTACAAAGTATCCAATTAACGCCAGGACGCCACTCATACATTTATCGGATATTTTACGAGACTTCTTTGATCCTATACTCCCAATACCTGAGGATGAAGGCACGTCAATTTAATTGCCGAAGTGAGCCCCCTCAAACGGACTACCAAATGGACATACCTTTTTCGCATAGTGTCGTGTTCGTGCGCAAGCGACTTCCAAAGCTTCACATGAAATGAACGGGCAAGGTGAGTTCCCAGACTAGCAATAAAGAAGAATGGAAGGTGCTCTACCTCTATCGCGTTCACGAGATCGTCTCCACCGCTGGCTTGATAAATATCCGCCAGGAACTCGATAGCTGCGACACAGGGTAACTGAGCCCCTGGTGATGGAAGGGGATCCTCGAGGTCGACAACATCACTCTCAGCCCCCTGTTGCTCCGGATGAGGGACTGAGTAAGGACTAACAAAGGACTGAAGGGTTGCGTATGGCGTCTTGGAATGGTCTAGCATGCCCCGGAGGTAATTCCATGCCGATGCGTTATTGGGCGCAATTGCTATCTTTGACTTGACGAAACTAGAACACAACGGGGTGAGTACACATCCATCGCCACAACCGGCTGCCCAACGCACGCCAGCTCCCTGCGGACGACAGCGTCCCTGTCTTCGTCTCCCTTCCTGACGCCAGATTGGAACACGACAAAGAATCGATGATGCCACGCCGAATTGTTGCGGAGATCGCCATCCAGCATGTGTTGTACGAACGTGAGCTCGTGGCGCCACAACGCGTCATCGTTGAAGTGGGCGAGAATCCACTGCCTGTACGACCATGTATGATAATTCTTGGTATCGATATAGAGGGCGTTGGCGATGAAGTCGAGTTCAGGTGCGGGGTTGTTGGTCCGCTGGACAAGGAGACGACGATGATGCCACACTTGGTACGTCTTCAAGTATTTCACCGCGAGCTCGTCCATGAGCCGCAGCTCGACGTCCAAGGGGGCGTTCAAGGCGATGAGGGTCTTATACCGGTACTGCCTGATCGATGCGTTGTGACGGGAGGTTTGACAGATATAATGAATGCTCACCATGCTGAGTAGTGTGCAGGGTTTTGGCGAATGATACTCTCCGTGAGGTCGAGCACCCTTTGGCTCTTTTCCCCGGTTTTGACGACGCCTCTGAAGTAATCGGTGGCATCCTTGTCTGGATCAACAGCGCCTTCAAGATGGTTTGATCAAACAAATCATGCATCCACGCACATTCTGGCGTATAAAAGATTGGTGCAACGGGAGTAGGGCCTTCATACTGTTCAAGTGGGACCACATCGGCCCACTCTGGTCTGTCGGCGAGTAGCGGGTGATCTTCTGTCATGGTAGATACGAACGAACAAGGACAACCATCCTATTCTTGTTCTCGTTATGCAACCAACAGGCCATACGAATTCACGAGACCGTACAGTACAAAGGAGAACCTAAACTACGACAGACATAAGGGAGATTGGTATCGGAATATTATCAAAAGCTATGTCAAGAACAAGGTGAGAAATACACGGCCGTGAAACAGTACATTACTTAGGCAGCAGCAGGAACAACTGCGGGCACGGTTGCGTTGCTCGCAGTGTAGTCCTATTGCCTTGTAAGCGTGATACGTGGAACAAGAAAAATGACACACATACCTCCATCTCGGCATCAAGGTCAGCAGCACTCTTCTGGGGGCGTTCGGTACTCCTCCTAGCACGACCCCTTCCCCTGCGAATCCCGCGTGAGACGGGTCTACAGAATGAAATCAACCAAGTGAATAACAACGCCAGAAATAACCAACTTTGTCACTCTCGTAGTGGTAACAGCAACGGTAGCAGCAGGAGGGGGGGCGACACGCGAAACCAGGGACTGAGCTGGCGCCGGGCGGGCGGGGTCGACGACGATTTCAATCTTCATGGGTCGTTCTATAATTGACGAACGGACGCGAGTAGTGATTGTTAGTCGGCTGAGTTCTGACGCAAGTAGGCAAGCAAAAAAAGGGGAACGGATACGAGCAACCCTCAACCCAAGCGTTACCGAGGACCGCAAAGTCGTTCATCCGCTCTTCAAGTCCTCTTCACGACGACGCCGTATGTATCGAGCCTTCATGACATGCCCAATCCTGAAATTGGTCAAGCGGTGATGATTTGGAGGACACCGACTCTCGCTCCACAATCCATACACCAAACTCGGAACCAACCCATGACCGCACCATAAAGTACGCCCAGATAGCTGGCTGCAGGCAACATGGAATCCGAAGGGTGATCAGTCCCTCGTTTCAAATCCATGGCTGTGATCCACGGCACGCATAGGGCAGCATGCATGGCAGCAAGGACAAGTCACGGTCGCCAGGATGACTGTCAACTCGCACTTCAGCGCCTGAGGTGTCGTCCCCAAGAAACTCTCCGAGTGGGTGTCGACCAGCTTTCAACGGTAGCCATCACCTCGTCCGAGGTTGTTCCCAATAACAGAGACGTAGGAAAGCAGATAAGAAAGTGGCGATACTAACTCCCATCGATGAGGCGGTTGTTGTACTGCTGATAGGCCTTGGTGCCGTCTCCTTTTCTCTGGAAGTGAACCGCGGCAATGCCTTTTGACCGACCAGCACTGTCATAGTGCAAGGTGACATCACGAAGCGGGCCAACAGTGGAGTGGAAGAGTTCCTTTTCAACGTGTTAGAATGACGACGATTGAATGTAGAAGCTATCAAGTACCTTGATCTGAACTTCATTTACGTCCGCAGGAAGGTTGGAGACAATGATTTTGTCGGCGGGTTGAGCCGCGGGCGTGGCAGAAGCAACCACTTTGGCAGCAGCAGCACTCTGAACGGCAGCACGAGCAGCCGCGTTTGAGGGATTACCCAGGACTTGGGCCTTGGCTGGGGTGCGGCGACCAAGTCGACGAGTTTTGGGGCGAGCAGCAATAACCTGAGACATTTGAGACGGAGGGACAAATTGTAGGCGCGTTCTACTCACCTCGTCAAGAGACTTGTCCATTTTTTCAGTATTCAAACAAACGTCGGGAGATAGAGAAAGATGAGGACGTGGACCAAACAGGAGTTGGTGGTGACAACGACAGAGGGGCGCACGAAAAAACGCGAAGAATTGAGTTATAAGAAGAGCGGAGTTTCGGAGTTTGAACACTTGTGGCTTTTTCAATTGCTGCACGTGGCTGTGCTCATTATCAGTGCTCATGTCTCGAGGCGGCCGTGGTGGCCGAGGGGGTGGTCGAGGTGGATTCAAAGGAGGCACTGCCCCACCAATGGGCCTCACATTCGCCGACATACAAGCGTTGTCTCGTGAAGGAGACGCGTTATACCCAGTATGGTTGTATTGTTCCGAGGTAACCACTGATACTCATCTTGGCCAGCCCTTGGACCCGTTGCCTGTGCTTTCAGACTTGTCTGCTGAGGAGAAGAAGATAAGTGAGTTGCAGACGAGCCTTATCGCCCGACTTTGGAAGTCTCCTTATCATGTCTTTGAATCTGTGAAATCGAATGGTTAGATTCGTATCTACAGTTGTGCGCCTCTCAGGCTGATCCACTGCAGAGCTTGAGCGATACTCGGACAAGTATCGGCAGACTTCTGCATCCATCCCTACACTCAAACGCAAAGATCTACACGCCGCCTTCTTCCCATCCGAAATATTCGAGGGGTACTTCAGTTCTAAAAAGAAACGGAAAGGTAGCGCTCACCTTGTCTTCATACCCAAGTTTTAATGCTGAAACAGTAGAGAAAAAGTCCAAAGCAACCCGCTTGAACCTTGATGAGCTAGTCGAACAGGCGGACGAACTCGTACTGTCTTCAGGTTTCGTAGCGTTGTGCACTTACCAAGCCTTGCTTGTATCAGGAAAAAAGTGGTGACGAGCGGTCAGATGCTGGCTCGCAGGATGCGCCGTCGGACTATGACGTCGAAGAGGAATATGACAATGACTACGCCGAAAATTACTTTGACAACGGTGAAGGTGACGACCTTGATGATTTGGGGGGTGGCTTTGGCGGAGATGATGGAGGGGGAGGTGAGACACCCCGTTTCTTTCGAGAAATCTTGCTCAGACTTGGCATCAGACTACGACTAGTCTACTTGTTAACACCCTCACCAAGTGCGATAGGCAAAAATTGGAATGCGAGGCCAGCCACAAATCCACGTGACTGTTTATCATTCCGACGAACGAGTTCAAGTCCATATCGCCTTCATCTGAACCACGCTGACACCCACGCCGGCCGTATCATTCATGGTATCCACAGTCCAACTTGTCACCCTCCTTGTTTTCCCGCTTGCGGTCCTCGCCTGCGAAGGAGAATGTATAGTCAATATCACTAGAGAGTACCTCAAACTATACGCTTCCCCCATCCGTCACGCTTTCCAAGAGCTGGCACGTACTCTAGAGCGTTCTTCCCCCCCGTTTCATACTCATCACACCCACTTTCCGCTAGGCCTCCCAAATAGACGCCAAGATCGTACCACCCGAAAACCGCCGTCAAGACCCTTTCAGCTACTTCACCCCCGTCTCTAACGCGTTCAGGAAGGTATCCTACGACGGTCTAGAACACGCCATATTCCCCTCGTACTTTCACGGCAAATGTCTCGACGCGGATGGTTCCGTGCCCAACGGTTGTCCGAATCCCGATTGCCCGGTCGTATGCGGCACGCCAGGGTCCATGGTCCACTTTTACTCAGCTCTACGCCGAATCGTGTTCAACGAGGTCTCAGGCCTGCTGTCCAACATCACGACACCCGGTACCAAAGCTTATCAGCAATTACAGCAGGCGGTGTTGCTCGACGCGCAGAAGACGCAACGAAGAAGTCTCTCTCGGGTGTCAAGGTCCGCGAAAGTTGAAGCTCGGGACGCGGCGGCCGTGCAGAAGCAACTCCGTGTCATCGCGAAGAATCTTCCGACGGTCATGCGGAGCGTGTGCGGCGGTCCTAGTCTTTCAAAGTGCAGCTGGGAGAAGCAGATGAAGAGGTACATCTTACAGTTCCCTTGATGAAGTGACGACACAGCATGGCTATTCGGCTTGGGTCCGAACTAGCCCGCCCTCATTGTAACATCATCGTTTTGTTTGGAAATCAGAGTCTAGAGTGCATTTGTTGCGCAATATATCTTGTGACAATGCATGGCTATTCACATAGTCTGGATCAGAGAATAAAGACGGAGATTGTGCGCACTCGTGTAACAACAGCAAGTGGCCCCATCGCCAGGCATCAGCAACCCACAGCAATCTAACCCCACATTTGATCCCACACATACAGCCTTTAGAATCCACACAGCTGGAGCAGGGTCGATTCCCCCCACACAGCAAAGTTGAGATCGTTCCCAGGACCCTGCAACTGACCTTCTCGCGTGTGTCAGAGTACAGCTACCCAATGCTTGTGCACCACGTCGTATGGACGTGTTACGAACCCTTCCCAACGATGTCCAAGGTAACATCGGATTGCGTGCGGGGGCATCTCGTTTTGCCTATTAGATTCTGTCATCGAGACACAAGGTTTGCGACGTTTTGGGTCCGAGCAGATAAGCCATTGATAAGCCCCGTTCAAAAAAAGTTCTCCCGCGACGGCCGCATAAAGTCAATAAGTGGTGATGACGAAACGTACCCACCCACTAGCACCAGAACGGCGAAACAGGGTCAAGATTGCTGTTCAGCGGACCGGGGTCATGTGGTGGGTTCGAGTCGCCCATACTGGAACCTTCCATCCCTGCGCCACCATTTGGTATTTCATTCTCGTCATGCCGACGCCATGCATACAGTGTTTGGTCATCTCGTTTGATTACAACAGCTTCAATATATCACCCCCAACGCCCATTGCGGTGACCGCGTTGCCGGCACCTGCGCCTTGAATCAGAAGCGGACGAGCCCCGTACCGTTCCGTGTGGAACATGATTATATTGTCGCTGCCTTGCAAGGACGTGGCAAACGCATGCGTATTGGGGTATCTGTATAACATTCAGCCAAATCATAATGGGGGACACGAGGCGGATGACGCACTCGTCCAGTTTTGCCTCCACCTTGCGCTGCTCCACGTCGATGACGCCAACGTAGCGGAGCACGTTGCCTCGTTTAGCCGCCTCATCCCGCTGGGCAGCAATGGCCGGATCAAAATCGGGAAGCCTCTCTAAAAACGTCTTGGCGTCTGCGCCTTGGAGGGGCCCAGGGACAAGGGAGGTAGGATGGACATCTACATGTCCGTTTGGTAAGAGGTCGAGCAGACCGGGAATCATCCGAGATAAGATAGTGAGCTTTCGCGCGACGTCGGCGCCGTTGAGGTCGTCACCAGGGTGGGGTTCCTACTCGACGTCACTTGTGCTGCCGACGTATGTGGCGCTCGCAACTCACGGTGTACCCGTTTTCTTTGGCGATCTGCACGACGGACGAAAAGGAGGGGCCGCCCTCGGTGCCCTTGGAATACTCGTTGAAGATATAACTGAGCGTGCCCGAAAAGACACCCTCGATTTTTTTCACCTAGCCAGAATACGTTCATCACCACCGACAGTATCAGCGCAACCCACCTTGTCACCGGTCCGCACCAAGTCCTTGAGTGTCGAGATGATCGGCAGTCCCGCGCCGACCGTCGCTTCATTGAAGAACAAACCACGGCCTGTCGGAACCTCGATGATACGCTTGTACAGCTCGATGCCGCCCGAAAATGCCTTCTTGTTCGGCGTGACGACGTGGATGCCCGCGCCAAGGAAGCGCGGGTACGTCTCAGCGACCGCTTGGGACGCGGTGTTGTCCACAAAGACGACCTTGCCGGGTTTGCGCTGCACCAGGCCTGACAGGGCGTCAAACAGCTCATCCAGACTCGCGGGTTGTGCATTGGGATCGTCGAGGGCAGTAGCCCCCGAGGTGGGCTTGAAGCAAGTGCCGTCTGTAAACAGGAGCATCTTGCGAGAGTTGGAGATGGCCGCAACGCTGACGGGGTAGGGACTGTCGAAGATCTGCTGGAGGAACTCGGTGCCAACGCCGCCTACCCCGATGAGGGCAAGGTAGAGGGCGTGCTCGGGGCCAAATCTATTCATACCAGCGTTAGAAAAGTGGGATATGACTTTATATCGCAGTGGAAACTTGGCGATAACAATTAGATCGTGACAATCAGATAGCGAAAGCACTGACAACACAGCGATGAAGCCTTTTCAAAGGTATCATAGTGATGGCGAATGTCTGACAAAGCGAATCACTCACGCCAATTTCGGTCAAAGAACAAATTTCTATTGCATCAAAAGTGTCGTCAAGGAGTGTACGGATGAAGAAAGAAACTGTATAGTGAAAGGAAGGTGTAGGCTACTATGTGGAAAGGCAGGAGGGGTGCAACGAGTAATCTAAGCTGTGAATAGGAAAATGGACTAACGCGCAAGGATGTACGGTTGGGTCCTCGCTGCACCAAGGAGAAGGGTATGCGTGTACGTTACTTCAGTAGGAACACAAGGCACTAGAATACATGGTCAGCACATATAAACAACAAAGAACGAAGAGGACGTACAACCAGGTCCAATTACACACCGGAAAACCAGAATCGCACCATACACATCAAAAGAAAAAAAAGGAACAAACGTTTGGCTATAGCACAGGTGATGGGTATGATGCGATGCGATAGTCCGAGCTAGGTGGGCCGAGTCGATATTGATACACGTGTAAAAGGGGAGAATGGTTCAAGAGAGAAAAGAGACTCAGGACAGAAACGCCCCCGAGTGAGGAAAACGGTGGATGGCCGGCGGCGAAAAGGATAAATAGCCAGACCACGAGATCACTAAAAAGACACGGAAAAGGAAGATTATGAAACCGTGAACCCAAAAAGGCGCGACATATAGGTAGTGGTGGAAGCATATGGGGAGGAAGGGTGATAAAGGAAATATCACAAGAGTCCCAAGATCCAAGAACACAAAAAGGCGGGAAATGGGAGCCCTGCACGTGGTTCGCAAAAGTTGCACATAAATAAGCAAGCGGATAGTTGTGCTTGAAGGCGAGTGGCGCGCAACCTGGAAGACGGCAGGGTCGTCATGTACACATTGCTGAGGCGAGGCTTGAGTGGATGATTTGCTTTTAATGTAGTGGCCTCGTCGACTCCTTTTGTACAGACCCGATCTCTCGGGAATCAAAATAGGAAGCGTGTTGCGATGTCACGAAAGCATGCAATAAGGAAATGAGCCGGGGATACTGACACATTGAGGAAAAATAGATGAAGTGGAGAGAGGTGGGGTGTTTGAACGCAATATCCGCCAGCGAGCGAGGTATGAATATCGACGCCAGACGGGACCCGAATGTAAGTTCCGGGGGTGTAGAAAACGCGAGTGTGTCCTGTGCGAGTGACCATGACCAGTGAATAAACCGAGTGACGAAACCATAGCGAGAGCGGAACACTATCCGTCGGAAGATGCCCAACGTAACTTTGGAAACCAACAGCCCCACGAGAAAAAGACCACATAGAAGAACCAGTGCCGGAAGTTGCCGAATGAATAATGATATCGGAAAAAAACGGAATGCGACACGGGACGACCCGAAAACCAAACGGTCGTCTGGTTGAGAGAATTGAACACAGCGAGACGTTCCGGGCGCGGGGAAAGGTCATTATGTCGGTGGGAAGTGATATTAGTCTAATGGGGCCGTTCGCCAATACGAATAGTCTAAGCTGTGAACACATCAGCATCTGAGACGCTAGCAGGTGTAACGAATTACCTCTACACTTTTGATAATAAAAAAGGGTGGTTAGAAAGCGGGGGGAGGCAGCTCATCCGGACTGGGCGAGTTCTGGAACACGGAACTCGCAAAAAAGCTGGCCTTGTCCTTGTTGGCAGCACGGGAGGTGCTGTGTCCAACCGAGCTGAACCGTTTCGACGGGAGGGCAAAGAGCTTCTTGAGCTCATCTGGGGCATCAGAAATCGAAGACATGTCCTCATCAAAGGACATGCTAAACACGCCCTCGCTTGGCGTGCGCCGATGGTGAAGACGACGTGGTCGTGGCGGAGTCGAGTCCGCGTGATAAGAGAAAGCAAAGCTGTTGGGTGAAGTTAAAGGCGCTGTGCGAGGACCATCGAAAGAGAGGCGGTGCCATGTAATGTCTGCAGGGAACTCGCGGGTAGGGGTAGAAGGGAAAGAATTGTCCTCCACGTCAGTGGTGTCATCGCAAACAGGGAAATCCATTGCATGCCCCGCTGATGCCCGCCTTTTGTTGGGGTGGAAAAGTGTTTGAGGGACGGGGGCAGAGCGAGAGAGGTTGTTCCTGTGGGTGGGTTTACCTCTTGGAACAGGAACAGGACGGGGGGCAGGGGATGGAGTGGCTGGAGCCTGAGATGAGTGGTTGCGGCGACGGGCAGGCTTGCCAGAAGGCGGGAGGGGCAATTTTGCAGTGCCCGGGTTGAATGGGAAAGGACGAGCATTGTCGGAATCAGAATCTGAGCTGATAGTGAAGGGATCGAACGAGTTTGCTGCAGGATTGTTGACACGATGGGCGAAAGACTGGGGAGTGGAAAATGTGGGGCCCTCTACCTGCGAGGAAGGGATGGGTGGAGAAGGTTGGCGAACGTTGTTGCGTCGTGAATGTCCATGAGGGGAAGAGCTCCTGGAATCAGGTTGAGGGAAAGTAGAGGAATGTATGACAGGATCTACCTAGTCGCAGTCTTATCTTTCGGTGTCTTGGTCTGTTGGCCACGAGACTTGTCGGCGGGGGGGTGTACGGACTGTTTCTCCAAGAGCGGGGGAAGAGTGACGTCGGACGGCTTCTCGTGTGCGAGTTTGCCAGAGTCGTCCTGAGACGGCTGAGGAGTCCGGCTGTTGGACTGAGGATGCCTGGGCTTTGGCGTGCGATGACGTGTATGGCTCTGGGACTGATGTTGGCGGGGCGAGTCCGCACGGAGGGGCTTTGCTATGGAGAGAATGCCGGGTACTTTGGTGGGCTGTACGACGACGGCGGGGGGGGCGGAGGGATGGCGGCGATGGGCAGACGGTGGAGACATTGGGGGGAGGACGGGTCTACGGGCGAGCAGCATGGGGGAGGAGGAGGGGAGGGGGAAAAAAAGTGCAGGGACGAGGAGGGAGAGAGGGCGAATAAAAAACGAGGATATGACGGGGTCGATTTTGTCTGATCAAGTGTCAGCCCGCTTTGGAGCTCTTTTTGTTCTCCGACGACGGCACAGCCCGCCTAGGCGCAAGAGATTACTATATTAGGATATCTCGTGACCATCGGTGTTTGAATCTGGGCTGAACTCTAAAAATGCCCTGGATCGGCGAAGGACATTGCAAGAATTATTATTTCGCTCGGACATTTCAGTTAACTCCTTTCCTTCGGTCCCACGTGTCCTTTTTGGGATGGCCTCGTTTCGTCTCGTCGTTTCCATGAGATCTGATAGGAGCTCACCGGCTATTGCCACCCACCACATCATGTCCGTCCCTTCACTGCTTTCCTCCCTCTTTCCATGCCGCAGCCGGAACCGCACCGATCACAAAAAATCATTTAAATCACTACCTCCTGTGCTGCGCTTGACGCTTCCCTCCCCCCGATCTCCTCGGACGATCTTTCCCTCTTCTAGACCTCTTCATATCTCGTAGATACGCTCTAGATTAAGGTTTCTACTCGCCCCTCATGTGTCCGGCGCATGTACATACCGTAACCTCCCAGAGTCTTTGTTCACACCCTTGGCCTTCTCCTGCGCTTGGGAGTCCGTAAGATCGTTGTAGTCGCAAAATGAAAACCGCACTGGGTGTTGTTTCCAAAACACGCGTGCCGTCTCGAGAACAAGAGCACCCACTTGGCAGGTTGCCATTGACATGGACAGCCGCAGTATGACCATCGGACCACATGAAAACGTCCTATCGGGTATGCGCTACAACCATCCAGGCGCACGGAACGTGCATGGATCCGCAGAACAGCCGCATCCGTACCAGTCGTATCCCGAACCCAAAAAATGTTCAGAGCAAGGAAAACACGCACTTGCTCACCGACTCTGATGGTTATCGAACACGTTCTTCGCCACCCTACCGACCTTGTGAGGCGGTCATGTCTATTGTTTGATCAGCTCCTTCGATCGGCATGCCGCCGACCTCACATGCCTACCGCTCAACGCCTGATTCGGATGCGTCCAATTTGAAACAGACAGGAAAAAGGTAAATGAAACAACGGCACAACAAGGCAATACAGGCCCGTCCGCTCGTCCGTTCGGACTAGGATCAACCCGACCCACCGTGATTGAGACCTCGAGAAAAGAGGCAATCGGTATCAGTACAAACCGTTCCTCCATTGGGGCACAACGCCTTGGAGATGGCAACTGATTACTCCCCACGTTTAGATACGCGTTCTCACCAGACGGTACCACGGTGGTGAATGATAATCAGTACGCCTTTGGGCCACATGCCACGATTTGTGGGACAGGAGAATCGTCCAGGGAAGGGTCTGTGAACGGTCATATTCCCCAGGGGAATGAAACCATCAAGCGGAAAAGAAGGGTACCTGCAGAATCATGGGCCGCGCGTATTACTTCGATCATTTGCATGAGGCGGCAATAAGCCGTTGAAATTCTAAGAAGCAACCAGGGCTGTGATACGTGTGCATTGTCTGCAAGCTACCAAATTTGTGACGTCGATGCTGCGTCGAACAAAAAGGAGAACCGCCTGCTGTCTCCACGGCCTGCACAGTGACCTCTTAATTATTGATCGTATGACGTACCACAACAAGATCTAGCCCCATTCAATTCACAATATCAACAAAATCATTTACATCCAAGTCAAACAAGCAGTACAGGATCATAACAGACTTTGGACGACCAAGGTAACTAATTCTACAGTTGCAGTCCTGAACAGGACAAACATTGTCATGCCCAGATCTGCAAAAGTAGAAAGAGCTTGTCCTTGCGAAGAGGACACAAGGGAAAAGAGGACATGACAGTCCAAGAGTAGTCTGAATCGAGTTTCACAGTCAAATGACCATGAGCCACGAAGCGAACTAAAGGGTGGGAAGTCCTTGGCAAAGTAACAGTTCAGCATATCTCCGCATACAGAGTGCAGTGGTCATTTCGGTGAGCGAGATGACCAATGCAGTGCCGGCGAACCGACACAAAAACAACATAGTCAGGATCGGTGACTGGAGCTCCGGAAAGTAGGTGGTAGCAAATGGTAATGCAGATCACCTAGGTGTATGCAAGAGGCACTAGGGCCTCTGAGGGTAAGTAGGATGAGTCCTACGATGTCGTAACCCCTTTACAGTAAGCCGTGCATACGCACAAACATAACTGCAAGACTACATTGTGCGTCCAAGGACACGATATCTGCGATAGAGAACGCTGAACTGCGAACAATGAAAGAAAATACCCACCCAGTCATCGCGACGCTTTTCAAAGTCGCCATTGCGCAACTGGCAACTGCGTTTCTGGTACGCCACTCAGTCCATTAGGACTGGTCCCAGCTAGGGACGATCGAGGATGACTGAGATGCTCAGACCTTCCCGCTCAGAAGAAAAGACGTGTACGCGACACGTCTTGTACGTGGTGAGCTTCGTAGCTTTCGAGCTGTCATGGGTTGAAGCAAAAAACCACGCTTGTACAGTTTTATGTCGGAAAAAAGCGGAGTTTCGGCATCCAGCGAGAGCTATCACGTGGTGCTCAATACGTGGTCTGACGCGACGAGCAGGTCTTGATGATGGCGCTACCGCGCACCCACTTTGCCCTCGCGGGCATCATTATGGGTGTGTTGAGTGCTTGTGGAGCGTCTCCTCCAGTCACAGTCTCGCTCCGTTCGTCTTTCATAGCCAGCGGTCCATTGCTCGAAGCATTGTGAGTTCTCGACCCGCTCATGTAACTCCACTCACTCGTCCCCAAGTGAAGCAGTTGCAGTGGAGGACTCCTCGGCCCTGTTTTCCCTCCTCTCTGCGTTTTCGCCCATAGAGCAGCCATTTACCCCCCAGCAGGCACATACTGCCGTTTTCGCTGCTGCAGCTAAACATATTCTGCCCGCTGCTCTCGATTCTGCTCGCGTTCACCTCGCGCTGCACACCGTAACACCTCGTTTGGCTGCGTCTGTAGAGTATTATGACCGTCACGTCGCAAATCTCTCGGATAGGCACAACCTTCAGCGTCCCGAGTGTGCCTCATGGGTTGACTGGTATGGCCAAATCGTTTGCGACGCGGAGACGCTTCTGCTGCTTGCCAACTCTGAAGACGAAATATCTTTCGCTGTGAAACCGAAACGTCTTTCCTTGGACCACGTCCGTCGAGTTTCTCCATCTCTAGAACATCCACCGTACACAGCTATCCACTTCGCTGATCCCACCGCACCGTCGTTCCATTCCTTGCATGAGGCGCTTCTCTCTTTGGAGGCGAGAGTGGAATATGTTCTTCGTTGGGCACAAGGAACCGCTGAGCACGGAAAGAGCGGGTTATCAAGCCATCTTTCTGGATATGGCGTTGCTCTCGACCTCAAGAGAACAGATTACCTTGTTCTCGATGATAGGAATCAACCTCAGGCAGCCACGGCTAGCCAAAAGTACAATGATGCCACGGAGAACAGGGGACAACACTCTGATGAAGAAATTCTCACTTGCATTTTGGACTCATTGCCATACATCGACGAACAAGCAGAAACCAGGGCAACGAGAGGCGAACCACTGACTGCTGAAGAAATTGCTGGTTTGTTTCGTGTTTTCTAACTAGACAAGAGGCAAACTTCATACTCACTACCTAATAGATCTCGGGATGAAGGCAATCCAGCTTATGGGAATGTTTTCCAATAGGCCACGCATAGACTCACCACACATCCATCACTGTTGGGATAGCCACCATATTGTGCCGCTCTCGGAAGAGCGGCTCTTTCAAGCCCTCGTCAATTCATTTCCGTTGTATGTGACGTCGCTCGCGCGGAAAATCAAAGTATCCGATTTTGTCCAAGACGAAGTTTATGATAATTGGGCAAAGGCAACCAAGGGCATAAACATGGTTTGGGTCAACGGACGGCCTCTCGATGAGAATGAGGGTAGTACAGGGAGTATCTTTGGGTAGGGTCTTCATAGCACCTCCTCAATGCTAGTGCCTGAAACTCTGTTCCTAGGCTTTTGCGCACTCTGCGACGTGAACGCGCTTTGGTCAACTCTCTGGTCAACTTAGGTCTGAAATCCGAAGAGGCGATCGAACTTCTTCTATATCCTGTTCATTCAACGTCCGGCTCTTCAGGTTCAAAGGTGGCACCCAGGCATACCTCTGCGCAGGGGTTTGCTACGCAAACTGAAGTAGATGAGGCCGAAGACGAGGCAACGGAAGGCTTTTCACTCTCCCAAAAATTCACCGAGTACCTCGAAGGGCTTGTTGACGCAAGTGACAGGGAAGAAGGTGGTGGTGTCGTGTTATATTGGAACGATTTAGCCGTCGATACTCGTTATGCTCAATCTAGCCCATCTTTGCAAGCTGTCTGTATGGTTTTTCCCTGGCTGATTCGCACCTCTGACTTCTGTACTTTACAGCTTCTCCGTGTCCACGCGATGTCACTATTTTCACCTATGTTGAGGATTCGGCAGAATCTTGTCAATGTAATCTTCATCCTTGACCTGTCTCAAGTGCGATCCTTGTCACTTCTCAACAGTCTATCCGAGCACTTTATTAACCGAGGATATCCAGTCAGATGGGGAATCGTTCCTGAGGGCGAGGGAGACAGTGAGTTTTCAAGCACACTATAGACGATTCAATGTTCACTTTGCTTCAGGTCTTAACATGGCTCGCCTCTTGTATTATTTCAACCATAAGTTTGGACGTGACCGAATGATAGCATTTGTCCAAGGCGTACGTGGATCCAACTTACCGTCAACACCCCGAATGACTTGTCACAGATCACACGTGCTCATGCGGAGCGTAGACTATCGTCTTTATCATGGGAGACGGTGGAGCGAATGTTCTATTCGCTTGGGGCGGAGGATGAGTTTGCCGCGGCTGCGCGGGGAAACGTTCCACTCACTGATCACACAACTGGGGAAGACTTGATCATTCGGTCATCAAAATATCGACGTAGACTCGGTGTAGGGACTCAAGCTGCTATCGGAAAGGGCCACACGTTTGTCAATGGGAGATACATCTCCATCAATGACGTATGTGACATGCACTAAATCCCAGTGCATCTCGACGAAACTTGAGCATCCAGAATCTATTTCAACATTTGGCTAGCGAAATTACTGCGCAGCTGCAGATCCTTCAGGAATTGGCACGTGCGAGGTATACTGAGTAATGTACTTATCACTCACTTCTTCTAAGGTGTATACGGGCGAGGTCACAGATGATGATATCTCCTTGATGTCAACCTTTTTCTACGACCTGCCCTCGACGCTTTCCCGCCGGAACCCGTATATCTTCGCTAACGCTCCAACTGGCTTGGGACCTGTGCCCGCCGGAAACGGCTTACGGATCTTTAATTTACCCGACATTTTCTCGCAAGCCGGTTTCCGGACAACAGACGGGTCCTTCGTCACGCCGAGTGAGTGTATATGCTGTATTTTCTCGCCACCTTCACAGGGAACAGGTCAAAAGGATGATATCGCAATAACAATGTATGTCATTGCCGATTTTGATTCGACAGAAGGTCTCGAACTGGCAAAGGAAGCTCTCAAATTTTTGGTATTTATTCGTCATCGCATCATGATTGATGTTCATCTCACTTTACTTGTACAGACAACCTCGTTCAGAACGCGGGTAACCTTTATCCATAATTCCGAGAGGTCCACGGGGGTTACTTCTGGACTGATCTCCGCTCTTTCAGATGCAAATGGCCTCGGCGATGTTATCCCTTCGCGGCTCTTGGAGACATTAACCAATGAGTCGAACGGGTTGCATGCTTCCGTTTCGCAAGCGTTTTTCTCCCTGACCGGAGTTGAAACCCCCGCGGACATTGACCACCTAGCACAAAGCGGTCGTCTAGTCGCTCGGCGACTCGGTCTTGAACCAGGGCAGAGAGCCGTCTTGGTTAACGGACGAGTACGTCATCTATTACTTGCTGCATGCGTTGTGCCTCATCCGCAGCTTCATGAAACAGCTTGTTGGACCCTTTGACGTAAACTCCGAATTTGTTGCCGAAGATTTTGGGATGCTGGAAGACTTTGAGATCAAACAGCGTGTTGGCCGAGTAGCTGATGCGATCAATGAGATCGTTGGTAGAGATAATACCGCGGATGCGTAAGTTGGGTCAACCTGTCAGTTGCAAGTCAGGGCTGACGGATATGTGACATCCAATCAGATTTAAACGCGCGGACTTGATTTCGATGGCGTCTGCCATCATTTATGCCGATCAGCAGCCTGACCCTTCCGAGGTGGGGTTTTTCGATTCGACGCCCAAACCACGCACGCAAAATTACCGCCTGCTGTCAGGCAACTATACGTGAATTTTTCTGACCCCCACGTTTTGAATCGTTTCCTTCGCTAACGTTTCTTGTGCAGCAAATTCACAGTTGGTGACCCTCTCAGAGCTCAGTCTCACATCGCAGTATTGGTGGACCCCTTGAGTGAAGCTGCACAACGATGGTCGACGCTATTAGCAGTAAGCTTCCAAGCACGTTTTGTACTCTTTTGACTTACCTGTGGTTTTCCAGCGGTCTCGTGAACTCTTCCCTGGCATCTACACTGAACTTTACTTTAATCCTACTCAACACACCGAGGTGCGAAGATGTTGTGGTATTGCACGTTTTCTCAATGACATTCGGGAATCAGATACCACTCAACAGATTTTATCAATACAACGTCGTCCCACATCTTATCTATGATACTAACGGGTAAAGTCTTTTCAAGCTTGTCCTTCTGGCCTGACCGTTTCGCAGGCAGGAAATTCCGTCCCAGGTCAGCTTCAATGGACTGCCCTTGGAACCGATTTATACGCTGGGTATGGATGTCCCACCTTCATGGCTCGTTCGCCCCCGTGAAGCCCTCTACGACCTTGATAATATTCAACTTGACAAGCTTGCCCCCGAGGACCAGGTAGATGGCATCCAAGCACTCTTCGCATTAGATTACCTTGTCGTGGGAGGACATGCGCGCGAGTTGAAGACTGTTAGTCCACCTAGGGGTGTCCAACTTCAACTCATCAGCACAAGGGACGGGTCGATCGTTGACGATACCCAGGTCGTGGCGAACTTGGGGTACTTCCAGTTCAAGGCGCGGCCAGGCACTTTCCGACTAGATATTAGGGAGGGCCGCGGGAGGGATATCTATGAACTGGAGAGCGTCGGGAGCGAGGGCTGGGACAGTCCACCAGTAACTGACGCCGGCGATGAACTGACGCTGATGAGCTTTGATGGACTCACACTGTACCCTCGACTCGCTCGGAAGCGTGGTGCAGAGAGGTTGGATGTCTTGGATGGGTTGCAGACACCTGATCAAGGGTCGGCAAGCATGGTAGAGAATTGGGTATCTAAGCAAGTATTGTAAATTTGCCATTCCTCTTCGAGCTGACGTTTTACTCTAGGATGTCCTCACTCTTGACGCCAAAAAAAGATGACAAAATGACCATTGTCCAGAAACAAGGCGATAGTCAAGCTGATATTAATATATTCACTGTGGCGTCAGGCTTGCTGTACGAGGTATGACACGTGTTGGCGACATCTGTTGTGCCTTTACCGGTTTTGCTGCAGCGCTTCGCCTCGATCATGATTCTCAGTGTGCTGCGTAATACCAACAGCAGTGTCAAGTTTTGGTTCATCGAGAACTTCCTGTCCCCGTCCTTCCTTGTACGTGTCTCAACTACCTCCTCCGTAGCGTGTTCTGAGTTATTTTAGGAATTCATACCGCACATGGCGGAGGAATATGGTTTCCAATATGAATTGGTGACTTATAAATGGCCGTCGTGGTTAAGGGCACAAAAGGAAAAACAACGCATTATATGGGCATACAAAATTCTTTTCCTTGACGTCCTTTTCCCTATGGACCTCAAAAAGGTGATCTTTGTTGACGCTGATCAGATCGTGCGTGCGGACCTACAAGAATTGGTCGACTTGGATCTTCATGGAGCGCCATATGGCTACACACCAATGGGGGACGACAATCACGAGATGGAAGGGTTCCGCTTCTGGAAAGTGGGCTACTGGCATGATTTCTTGCGTGGCAGACCATACCACATCAGGTATGTTCAGCCGCCGTCGGCTTCTTCCTGTGCTAACTTTTGCCAAGCGCATTGTACGTGGTAGACCTCGTTCGCTTCCGTCAGGTAAGCGTTCTGATCACGGGATACACTCGCATTTCTAATCATGGAATGTAGATGGCCGCTGGGGTAAGTTTTGACAATGGACACCAGTGAAGTCTATGCGCTTAACCATTGCTGTAGGATCTTCTCCGTGGATCGTATCAAATGTTATCCCAGGACCCTAACTCGCTAGCAAATTTGGACCAAGGTCCGTTCCTTGTTTATAGTACTGGAAAAGTTGATTGATGTTATTATCCAGATCTCCCCAATAATCTTCAAGCCCAAGTACCGATTGTAAGTTAGATTCGTCATAATCAGACATTTACTAATGTGGCTACAGCATTCACTGCACGAGGATTGGCTGTGGGTAAGTAGATTGCTGCTTGGACGATGATAGGACGCTGACGAGGATTGTTCAGTGTGAGACTTGGTGTACGTTGCCACATTGCCTCATGCGCATGATTCTGATATGCCACTTCAAACCACAGGCAGCAAAGACAGGCTTCATCGCGCAAAGACGATCGACCTATGTCAAAATCCACTCACGGTTCGTCCACTCCATCTCACTGGTCCCTCCATTTATATATCTATTCGAGCACAGAAAGAACCGAAGCTGTCGCGGGCACGTCAGATTCCCGAATGGGAAGAGTATGACAACGAGATTGCTCAGTTTGCACGCCGACTCGCTGCCGAGGGCAAGATTCACGCGAGTGTCGCAACCGCTGATTCGAACGTGCTTGCTGGAAGCAGTACGCAATCTCTATCGGAGGGTGATCCACCTGAGTTGGGGTCGGTGAATGAGTCCTCTCCCTCTCATGACGAGTTGTAGAATGATGCATATTTTCGGTCAAACGGACAAGTTACAGTAACTTCTATTAGAGGCTCGATTCACTGTTAGAGCAATGGACGGGGTCGTAGATTTGGTTCTCAATAACCACCGTGGGCTCCTGAGCATGAGGCTCGACAATGGACACGAATCCTTTGATCCCGCGGTATTTTTTACCATCTCCATAAGCTGGTCCATAGCGTGCATCTTCTCAGTGGTTGTGGCTCTTCTTTAGTTATCCTTACTGATGGGGCTCGGGAGTTTATCCCGCGCTACAAAGGTGCCTAAATGTTGCTCGATGCAATCCTGCCAGACTACGCAGAATCAGCGGACGCGATGTCGGAGGAGACCATCTGCCAGCTAAGAGGTGTCATTATGGGTGTCATCGGTCTGCAGCCAAACGTGACAATCTGCACATGAACTATGTATTTAGTCAAAAACTGGTCGCAAACTTCTTATCAGTCGAGTTTAGTAGTACATTGAGCGTAAGAATTTTCAAGCCGTCACATCGCCAAGACTCACAAAATCGCCGCGCCAACTTGTTCATTCAACAAAATCCTGCAGGCATGATGCAGTACCGATTATCAGAAAATACCACACAACTTACTTCACCAAGATACCTTCTCTCCTTTGTAGTTGACAAAGGACCCAGCGTAAGATGGATTGGCGCTCGATGCAACGTTGACTATACTGGTTGCGCTTTCGTGAGGCTCGAGCACAGCCTCATCGCCACCCATATCTAAGAATCCCGGGTCAGACACGTTGAATTTCTCGCTTGTCGTTACTTTACCTGTCTTCACCCAACCCGGATCAACGAGGAACGGGATCAGATCAGAGCGTTCCTTGGCTTGCTTGTAGGTCTGGGCAGGTAGGAATCAGCTGGAAGAAGTATCATTCAACGTTTAGTCTATACCAGCATGTTAAGAGCTGCCTTCGAGATACTATACGAGGTGTATCGTGAACCAAAGTCCGTGCTGATGCTGGAGAGAGAGCTCGATGTGTTGATAATTATTTTCCGATTCCCTCTTTCAATAAGAGGGATGAAAGTTCTGGTGACGAGCGCAGGGCCTGCAACATTTGCAATCATAGTTATAATGAGGTCTTTTGTCTCCATATTTGATGGCGCATCGTCCCTTACAGCCTTTGTGGCATGGTGTCAGCTGGCTGAATGAACAGTACCTCGGTACTCACTATGCCAGCATTGTTCAGGAGGTAGTCAAGTCCAGCACCCTCAAGGATGCTGTCGACTTTATTCATCGCGTGAGTGATAGAAGTCTCGTCAGTCACGTCCATCTGCACAACGTGGAGCTGGCCCAGAGTCTCGGGAGCATTGTTCAGAGCATTAAGCGCGTTGGCAGCGGAAGGATCCCGACAGGCAGCGAAAACGACGTTGTGCGGGAAACGGACAAGCCGTTGGACGATACTGAACCCGATTCCTCGGGATGCACTGGCCCGCATGCTATAGTTGATAGATAGCAAAAGCGAACGAAACCTACCCTGTCACAAGCCAAGTCTGTGGGATGGGCATGCTGGTCGACGATGAACGACGGGGGCGACGCTCACCCCTTTCTTGCCTGATCCTTTACTGCGGCATTGCGTCACTTGGCTCGACCGAATTTATCCAAAGTTGGAATTGAAGTTGGACGTAGTCTCCTGACGCCTCTGGATTGACTGCTTGAGCCTGGTGTTTCGAAAAGGCTTGTAAAACATACTGTGCATCGTTGCAAGTACTACTGGCTGAGTGCGACTCGGTCGGAAACTGAAGCTAAGCCTGTATTAGCGCCACTCGGCGTCGAACTGCCCTTGGGAAGGCATCACTAGCACTTGTTCATTGCTTTGCAGAGCCTCGAACGTCTGCACGAATCACCCACTGGCAATGGGCTCGGTGAACACCAAGCTTGCGGACAGAACACTCGCCCCATCACGATTTGTCGCACTTTTCGGGTCCATCCTCGTTGCATTGGGTTCTGGGACTAATTATGTGGGCGTTCAACACATGATGTTAAAACACTGACCGACTCTGGTTGTGGGCAATACAGGTATTCTCTGGTACGTCGTTCTTCGCCCGCAGGCCCTTTGCATCCATGAACGCATCCAGCCTATGCACCGCAAATTGGTGCCCGCCTTCGAGTATCACACACGCAGCTCAATGTCATTGGTCTTGCGGGAAACAGTAAGCATCATATATATCCTACATCACCCCGTTGAATGCCCCACAGTGGGGACAAGCCTCTCAGGGCCTATCTGGGGTCGTGTAGTAGACCGCAAGGGTCCATGGATCCTACTCATTGGCGCTGCATTCTTTCTCTTTATTGGCTACTTGGGAATCAAGCAAATTTATGATGGTGGCACAGACGACGGTTCAAACCTTTCGGCCCTACATCTTATATTGCTCAATGTGTGTGGTTTGATGACGGGGCTGGGGAGCAGCGCAGGAGCCGGCGCTGGCATCAACGCAACTGCGAAAAGTTTTACGTCCAGTTCTGTGCGTGCTTCGTTCGTTCCACCCTTTGCATTCACAGAGTCTGTGTTCGTCAGCGTGCCACTACCACTAGTCTTGTTCTGTCCGGTTATGGGCTCTCCGCCTTTTTCTTTTCTCTGATTGGGCGCACATTCTTCCCTGGAGATACATCTGCATTCCTACTGATTCTTGCCATCGGAACGGCGACCCCGATGCTCATAGGTCTGTTCATCGTCAAGCCAGTCCCGCCTTCGAGTTCTGACGCGCGACCCCCGACCGACGGCTATGATCTCATTCCAACTGGGGATGCGGATATCTCTCTTGAGGAGCTACATGTGGCATCTGAAGCGGACATAGATACCGTACCGTTTCTACCCCACGGACTGGAGCCTCCAGTGAGCTTGCAACCTGAAAAAGATATCGGGGAAAAAGACGTGTTACCAGATATCTACGGAAAACAACTTTGGCTCGCACCAGACTTTTACCTTTTCTTCGTGATCATGGCAATATGTGGGTAGCTGCACCTGATACTATTTGAATTGCCGCTCACTTTCTGTCATAGGTGGAGGGACTGGACTCATGTGTTAGTGGGCCTGACTTTGTTGGAACTGTCCTTTCTCATTCCCAAGTAGACATAAACAATGTTGGATCAATCTCGCAAGCACTTTATGCGAAAACGCATGCAGTCTATGATGAGGCCGAAGCCTCCAAGTTGCAGGTCATTCAAGTATCCATCCTGAGCATAGGAAATTTCGCAGGGCGTGTTCTAATTGGTGGAGCGATCCTTTCATTGAAATAAACTGTAGCTAATTTTACTGCAGGTTTACTGTCTGACTTTACACATACCCGCCTCCGCCTCCCACGAGCCTATTGTCTCTGCATCGTCTCATGCCTTTTCATCATTTCTCAGGTGACCGCGATGATTGTCTCCTCCGCCGAAACGTTATGGATAGCGACCCTTTTGTTAGGGCTCGCATACGGGTCCTTATTCGGGGGTTCTCCGGCGATCATGATCGAATGGTTTGGCCTCGGTGGGTCCACTCCCCACGCATCGAAACCGAGTGTGCATCAATTGATTCCCGAAACTAGCCCACTTTTCTGAGAACATGGGTTATGTCTCGTTCTCGCCCGTGGTCGGCGGAAACCTTTTCTCTCTGATGTTTGGGCACGAACTGGACACCCATACACCAGTGCAAGACGCCCGTACTTTGCTGATGACACGTGCCTGGTCGTTGACGTCGCGTGGCGGGCTGCCCTCCGAACATCAGTGTTTCGATGGGAAGGCGTGCTACATGGGTAGTTTGCAAGTAACACTAGTCGCGTGTATCGCCTCGCTCGGATTGAGCTGGTGGGCTGGGATCAGAGATGGAGAGAAGCTCAAGGCTAGGAACGCATACATTAGAGAGTATACAGAACTATCGTTGAGAAGGGTTTAGGATGGACAGGTTGTATAATAGTAGCTTAGATTATTAATTGGATACACGACCTAAACTACTACTGGCCCTGATCGAAGTATGTAGTGTCAGCTGGCAAGGTTACTACTGCCCCTATAGTCCAAGCTGGGCTGCAATGCTAATAGTACTACGCTCGAGCTCATTAATATTATTGGTCTCTTTTTTTCTGAGCTGCTCTTTCCATCTCAGGGCTCTCTTATTGGTTACCACCACGAGTGATGGCGAAGTTTACGTCGACTTCTGTGAGAATCACTGGACGAAGAGGATTCTGAGCAGTACGGTTACCCAAGTAGTAGCACGTATCCCACCTGCAACTTCTAGAAGGATATCCACGAATGCCTAATTGTATCGTTCAGAAAAATTTACGGCCAAGATTCCTTTTAGCGCCGGTGCTGAGTCGGCGTACTCGATCTCCGCATAACGCCCCTCTGCACCAAGGTTTGTGGACAAACTCATTGCTGGCGAGGTTCCCAAGTTTTTTTGTAGGGGATCTCAAATCGACCGAGTATAAGTATGTAGCCTTACATATATGGTCGCAGTTCATTTGGCACTTGTCTCTCCTCATCGGCATCACTGTGATCCGAGGAGCATGAACTTCAATGTGAGTGCAACGAGTAGCTGCACTTGTGGCATCGTCCCATCGTGATCAAGTTCATTCCCACGTAGCTTGAAGGTATAAAGGCAGCTCACTAGATCGAGCCCGTCCTCCTGACCTGTTCAGCATGATGAAATTGGCTCTTGTCTCATCTCTCGCTCTCACCTCTGTCGCTTTGGCGCAGCGCGCCGTGGTCGTTTACAACGGCTGCCCTTTCACTGTCTGGTAAGTCCGTCTCTATGTGCGGCTGGGTTGTCATCGACAAGCCATCAGGCCAGCAATATTCACAGGAACGGGCCCCCACCCCAACTATCCTACCGGGTACATGTCCTTTATTGTGGAGTCCCGCGGATGCTCATATTTCACAGATGGGAGGCTGCGCCATACACCTCCGTAACATTCCAAGTGCTCTTAAATGCCTTTACTTTGCACGGAACTTGTTTGTTTACTGATTTTCAGGTCCCGAGCGATTGGACCTCTGGAAGAATCTGGGCATGTTTATGGATGGCAGGAATATCATCAATCTCACGTCTTTTCTACAGGGTCGCCGTAGCTGTAACTTTGGCAGCGACCCCGGTCCTGGTTCATGCGCTGATGGCGGTTGCAACGGTGGCTTGGAGTGTACTGCTACGGTATGGCTTGCGAGTCACTCTAGTGCACTTCATCAGTCACCAGTTGCTGTAGGGTGTTCCCCCCGCTACATTGGCGGAATTCACGCTCGGCGCTAATGGCGCAGACTATTACGATGGTCTGTACTCTGAACATCTGTAAATTCTATCCTGACAGTCGGTTCTAGTTTCTCTCGTCGATGGATACAACTTGCCACTTGCTATCACGAACAATGTCGGTTGTCCTATTGCAGACTGCCCCGTCGATCTTGGCCCGAACTGTTTGTGCTTTTGTCGTCCTTGTTCAAAATGACTGGTTGCATTTTATCCAGGTCCTAGTTCTCTTAAGGGTCCTTATGACTCGACTGGCTTTCCTGTTGGATGTAAGAGTGCTTGCGACGCCAATTTGAGCGGCGATCCAGGTGGGCGCTCGTAAGTTTCGCGAGAGATGTTCTAACATTCAAGCTAGCCAACTCGCCCAACTGCTGTACCGGGCAATATAGCTCCGCCGCAACCTGCCCTTCTTCGGGTGTTGCGTACTACAGTTACTTCAGTGCGTTGCTCGCCATCAGCACTAGAACATAGTTTATTCTGACGACGTGACTATGACAGAGGATAATTGCCCGAACTCGTATTGCTACGCATACGACGAGTCGAGTGGCACAGCACTCTGGACTTGCTCCTCTGACCGCAATGCCGTGTATACTATCACGTTTTGTCCTTCTCCATCTGAAGTCTAGAACAAGAACGCGGCATGGGCGTATGAAAAGAATTTCGTGATTTCTTGAAATTGTTCGAACTTGGTTATTATACATGCCAATTGGTGTCCTGTTTGATAAAAAAAAATGCGCTCTTCACAGAGTATCCACTACCATTGCGAATACAGTATCTGGAACGGATGATGATGATGCTTCAATTTCTAAGTGGCATCGACCGTTGCGTATTCGATAAACAGCGGAAGGAACTTCCGTCGAAAACACATCGTGCACCAGGGGTCAGTTCCATGGCGCAACCATTGTCACCGGAACGGGGGTTATCAGAGCGTGCAACCTATATGCGTCCGTCAAGCTTTATGCAAGCGGCTATCAACAGGAGTGAAGAGTCCAAAGCTGCAAATGACCCCAAAATGAGTCCACAAGAGACCACTGGGATTCCCCCATTACATTGCAGAGTCTGTCGGGAGACAATATGACTGCTGTGGTTCGACAAACTAAAGGAGTTGAATCCTACCTACACCCGTTATGAGTAATAAAGTGAGATCTAGTGCACAACACGGACACGCTTCCTTGATGGCGAGGCACCTACTCTGCAGATTCTGCAGCCTTCAAAGCCACGCTGAAAGAGTGCCATAGCCAGTCCTTGTCCTCCATGCCTATACTAATCCGTACAAGCCCCTCCTCGACCCCGTACTCAGCTGCCCATCCGAGCTCAGTGTAGTGAGCAAGGATTGTGTATGGACAAGCCAGGGTGAAGTTTGTACCAAGACTTGGACCTTTCTGACAGGGAAGTGCGTCGAAAAAGGCCTTCGATGCAGCCAAGGATGTAAAGGTGACGGAGAACAGTCCACCATAACCGCCTTCGGGGAGTTTACATCGTAGGTAATTGGCGGGGGTCGTGTACATCGGATAAAAGACCTCTTTGATAGCAGCAGATGGTACGCCCCCGAGGGTGGAGCGTGAGTGCAGGAATGTACAGACGGTTTGGGTGTTTTCGTCAATAACCCGGACGCGTCGAGCAAAGTCACGGGAGTTACATTCCATGAAAAGAGCATCCTCGTCAAAGTACGTGTCTTCATAGGATGCTATCTGACTCTTCAAGGTCGCGTAATGTCGTCCTTTCGGATTCAGGACAAGGCTGAACATAGACATGGGTTCGAAGTCGCATCAGAATGTGATTCAACTCACCTCCCTCCCATGGCGTTCGCGTGGCCACTGAAAATCTTCGAGAGGCTCGTAGCAACGATATCTGCGTATGGCAAGACCTCAACGTTCACAAAGTTCCCAATCGTGTCGTCGACGACCAACAAAAAGTCATATTTATCTGCCAGGGATCGAAGGCGGGGCACATCTGCAGAGCGCAGAAGTGGATTTGATGGGAACTCGGTGAAGAGAGCAAGAATGGGAGGCTTCATTGAATCTCTACTAAATTCTTCTGCGAGGAGACTTTCCAGGGTATCGATATCTGAGTCAAGTCCGTGGCCAAAGAAGTGAGCTCCTGGGCCCCATTTCTCAAGGATTTTGAGGGTATCGGTATATGGGAATCTGGGAGGGAGAGAAAGCTACGGAAACAGGCCTGAAAAAAAAACGGCTTACCCGAAACAAACACTTTTGGCTGGGGGCCGCGATCGGAGACAGAGCTGATGGGCATTCCAAATCGCAGCCATCCCAGTGGGATAAAGAAATACATCCTCTTCGCTAACATCCTGGACACCTCTACTGCTTGGTCCAATCTCCGCATCCTGTGAGCCGGCACAAGGTCCGTGCGGACCATCTTGCACGTTGTCCCTCACAAGAACACCAGCTATGCGTCTTCGAAGGGCACGCTTTGCAAAAGCAGCAGCACTAAGGGGAAGATTGCGTCCATATCGCTCTTCGAGGTACGTGGTTTGATCTTTGTGCAACGCGTCTTCCTCACTGATACTCCCGGACGGTATGCGAGCCTCGGGTTGCTTGACAGAGTAATGTTTGTTGGAAGTTCTGTAAGGTGGTCGGGGTGGACTTGGTGGGTTCGCGCGGGACGTGGATGACTGCCTGTCGTGACCAGGCAAAAGAGAGAGGCAATGCTCAGCGAAACGAGAGGAGATGCCCAAACCAGTGTGCTGCCAGAATTGCTTGGCAGTGGGGAATACGTCTGGGGGAAACAGTGCGATGTGCAACTCGGCATATCGATGTGTCTGTGGAGAAGAGTCTTCGGGATAGATGATGTACTGGACAAGCCTGACGTGTACATGTTCCGGAGTTCCTGCGAGTGCGGCTCGATCGAGTATGAACGATCGACACTGGTCTGCAATCTTTTTGGAGGGACACAGTAGACACTTCTCTCCGTTCACCCCGAATCTTTGTTCACAGATACTGGCGAGCTGAACGTGGTGAGATTAATTCAAGCGATTCACGGCGTTATGGCGTACCTTTTGTATACTTAGATGTATGAAGAATCGTGGATACCCCGAGACCATCGCATCTACGACCCGTTTCTCACCCTCCTCATAACCGACATTATCGCTCCAGGTTGGAAGAGAAACGGAGATGGCGTGCTGAGTGAACGGTGGAACAGTGAGTCCAAGGGTTTCACTTCCAACAGCGATAGCGGCGGCCATGGCTAGATAGATAGATGAAGATCAAGTGGATGTTGGTCAGAAGCTCACACGGTAACTCAACTTCGTCCTTTGATCTTTCTGCATCCATGCTAAATGTGGAGAGGATGATCCTCCTGAATCCTAGGATGGCTATAGTTGGCGCGCCGCATGTTGAAAACGAGGCTGGCAGGTATTCTGTTGGGCGTTTTGCTTTTTGACCTCGATTTCTTCCTCCGGTTCTAGTCTATGAGCTCTAGTCTCCGCGCTGTCCCTCTTGAGGGTGCTGATGCATCCTTCCCCGAGTCACTGTCTGAAGGAGACTGGGAGGAAATGTTCAATCGCTTGGTAAACGAGGAGCCTAAGTTTCCGCCGTTGGACATACTTCCCTGCGCAAACATCAATGTAGAGAAAGGTATTGTTTGCAAAAAACCAGGCAAGCTAGCCTGTAGTGCCTGCAAGCTAGTATCTTATTGTTCCAAAGTATGACACTATTATCTCTGCCCCTCGACGTTGATCAACAGGATCGCAGGAATGCCAGAAGACTCATTGGGCTACCCATAAGTTGGGTATGTGTTAGCCTACCGATGGAGCTGTTAAACCAATTCTAAGCTGCATGCTAGATTGCAAGAATTATATCAGATCGAGCGACTGGAAGCCTGGCTGGGTTGTAGAAGGCCGCAAACCTGGCTTTATGGTCACGTCAGAGGCATCGACACTTGAAGGATTCGCAAACGTATCCAAAGATAGACTATCCGTTGGCCCATCGCTGTTCGTACTGTATTTACTCCCACCTCATTTGTGGAAACTGATACTCCGTAGTTGGGGTAACGTTCCAGCTATGGACGTTGTCAACTTGACAAATAATGAAAAGGGTCTGGAGACAGACTTGTCGCTTGCATTTGCTGGTATGTTTCTAGCATTTGCAAGTGTTCCTCTTTACCTGATTACCGTTAGCTTCCGGCGACATTCGAAACATCGTTGCAACAGTCAATGCTCTTGGATCGAACTACTCTGGGGAATTGAACATCTTACTTAATGATCTGAATCCCCATGTTGTGTCTCGCAATATTGCGCTACTTTTGATCTTGGGAACCATACCAGACGAAGTTATCGCCGCGGATATAGCTCTTCACTTCTGGTACTCTGTTTTCATGCCCATGGAGTACCGGCTTCGTATCCTGTCCATGATCTCAACTCTTTTGAAGGACACCCATTCTGAAGGCTCAATCGTTGCCCATCTTGGTCCTCATTCAACAATGACTTGTTTTATCACCCCTCGCGTCCAGAGGCTTTTGGTGGAGAATGTTGGGCCCGCAATGTCTATGGAACAAGCGCAGATGGAATACGAGCGGGTAAGGAAGGCGCCCTCTCACGCTGATTTTCGAGACCGAATGTATCTGGGATTGCAACCTTCCCATCGACTAGCATTCCTGGAATACCGGCGATTTGGTATTGTCATGCCCTTCGGAGCCCTTAACGCCCATTGCAATGTACCCAACCCCTCTCTTTTCTCCGATGGCGTGTGGCTGCAAACTGATTATGCAGATCCCCTCGAATCTTGGGAGTGAGTATCCGTTCTGTTTGACTTCAGGAGCGAATGTTTGAACAATGAATATCTTTAGCACAGATAAAGTCTTCAGTGCCGGAAAGGCACACGGTGCTCAACCAGAGGATGTCTATGGATGCCTCTACTTTTTCCTGACAGACCAACTGAGAGCGTTTGCTCGACACATCCGCCAACATCGCATCACATTCCGTGTCTTCAGCTTTGAAGCTTGCGCGCTTGCAGAGGGCATTACCCACGGCGAGCTTTCTGAGTTTGGTGTTCCGCCCACAACTCGGTTTGATCGTATCGATGTGTCAAACATTATGGACCCAAATTACGTAGGGATTCGGGGCGTTGTCGATGCCTGGGGCCCGCTACTGGCGAAAACTAAAAGCTCTTCTCTCACTGGGTACTTCATGAATTGGGCGCCATTCTCGGGAAAGGGTCGTTTGGTTGATGCTGGGCCCTCAGCCCTCAGAAACACAACGAAATCGTTGGTTGATAGTGGTCGGGTAGGTAACATTTTCTTTGCTCGCTTCTAGACCGCCTTTACTGAACCTTCCTCAAGATTCAGGCAGGCGGGGACCCGCTAATGGCTATGTTTCTCGCTATGAAGAGCATTGATGCCTTCCATGATAACTCTAAGGCATTCACCGAGTTCTGGAAGGACCATGGTGGTACCGACGTCAAGCTTCATTTGAGAACAGTCCACAAAATCATTCCACATGTGCGTTGTGGATACCTGAAAGTTTCCCAAAGCATTGACCTGAATCCTAATAGCGCTTGAGAACAGCTGTAGATGCTAAACCAAATGCTCTTCCCAGCTTTGCCAACGATGAAGCGTGGTATCGATACGTGCGTTGGTTTACTCTTTTGAGCTCACGAAATCTTACATTGAATCACAGACTCGGCTGACCAATTATACATGGACGGAGCGTTTTGTCGAGCTCAGTCATAGCAAAGGATAAATCCGAGGTTCTAGAGGGTGATCTTCATGCCGTACACAGTATCTGAGATACCTCTTGAGTTCCCCGAGGTCACCCAGGGTATGGTCCTTTGATAATTGTTCTTCAATTGAAGGTTTCCATTCTTGCGCCACATGACACTAAGAATTTCAGCATGCTATATGATTTGTTTGTGGGGTCGACACGTTTTCTTCCTCATGGAGCGGTCGATGATCATAACTGTGTGAGCTCTATGACTCATCTTGGCTGTGTTGGTGCGCTACCTAGGAGCTCCAATCAGCACTCATCAGCAAATCACCCCACCACTGTACAGGTCTGTACAGACCTGTACAGATTACTACAGCTCTACAGACCCACAGATAGGTCCCCCTCTGTACAGCTCTGTACAGAGTCTGTATAACCCCTGTACT